>JARHVA010000402.1:3965000-4057500 GCA_037957365.1 Torreya grandis | reverse complement strand
TTTATTATTGAGGAATAGAGATGTAACACAATGGGAATAGGGGATAGTAAGGATTATGGAATGTCTTATAACTATGGAATAGACTACCCAATGTTTGATGTATCTTAGATCACTATACCTATTCCTTGTAATGTTTGATGTAGACTATAGGTAGGTTGATCAATAAATTACTCCTAAATATATGGAAGGTGATAAGGAGATGGTAAAGGTGTGTCCCCATCACTATTATAGTCATTTATACTAGAATAAAACTCATCAATATCAGAGGTGTGTTCAGTCTCAAAAATGTCTTCAAGTTCAAGTGAGTTTGAAGAAGAATAATCTAAAGGAGAGTAAAGATCAAAGTGTGTTATGTTATGTAATTGAGTCTAATGATCGACCATAACAATTACCAATTTAGTATCACTATGCACCTATCTAACATACACTAAATATGGAGTGAATGCACCTCATATTCTCAGACCTACATGAGTGATTTGGTAAACTAATAAGAGATTATTTGTAAGTGAGGGAACACTTAGAAACTTATTAAATGTTCCACCACTCACTTCAGTATAACCTATCTCGAGAACCTCTTTATAAGTGGAATCATATAATTATATATAGGACTTATCATATGGTTCCAATAAATTGAACTCTATCTATGAAGAGGCCATGTGATTTGAAGCACCAGAGTTAATGACCCATATAGTATTTATAGGTACAACTAAAACTAGGGCCTTTCCCTTTACTTTCCCCTTACCATTCTCTTTTGCCTTTTCTTTTCTATTATCATTTTCCTTAGAGGATTCATGGGTTGGTGAAGATGGTTTCGTATATTTAAGAAAACCTATATTTTACTTCTAAAATATATTGGTGAGGAGATCAGTCTGTTTCTTCAAACATTTTATTTCATCATGATTTCCTAAGAAAAACCCACATTTTATCATATATTTCTTTGGATCAAAATCGGAAGATGAGGTCTCACTATTTGATATGTAGGTGGGAAGATTTACATCCTTCTCTTTATCTTTTTTTTCTATTTATTCTATATATTATTTGAAGCCTTTTATTTCTTATAAAAAAGATCATGAGATTGTGAGGACTTCACTATGACTATCTATATCAACTTATCTTGCTCCCAAATCAAATCAACAATAAATATATTTAAATAAGGCATCTACCATGTGACTCCAACAAAACTTTTTATGGCATATAACATTGACATAAACAAAAAATATTTTAGACCCAATTTGGAGTATATAGATAAAATAAATTGATCATCTTTCTTATCTGTTCCAAATTATTTTAATTATAACCTCAGAGATCTAAAAAAATTGAAGAAATATTGTAGGGTGTCAACATCACTTGAGCTTAAAATAATGAGCTCATTCTCTATGTCATGGAATCTTATCACATCCTTATTCCCAAAGAGATTTTCTAGTGTGTTCCATACTTCATTAGGTGTTGTTGCAGACTCTATGTGAAAGAGTAAATCAACAAAGACATAAAGACTTACTATACTCATTTTAAAGTTTTGGTATTTTTTCCCCCTTATAATTTAATTTAAAAATTGGGATTGAAAAAAAGTTTCCATTCTATATTTCCATTTATGAAAATGAAATGGTGCGAAAAGACTTAATAAACTTGAATCAATATTGCAAAAAAAAGGTTGTTTTATAAAGTAAAGAAGAAATTCAAAAAATAAAATTACACAATACCATATATACCCCATTAAAATTTTTGGAGTGACTCCCCTTAAAATTTTAAATACAAACACACTTGTATAAATGTCAGGAACAACTAAGAATGTGTCTTGGCTAATTAGTGTGTAAGTATAAGGAACTGAATGGATGTCAGGCTTAACTAATAGTGTGTCCACAATAGTCAATTTATTAGTTTTAAAGTATTTTTATTGGACCCAAGATAACTACAAATTACATAGATAATGAAAAAATAATCACTTTTGAATAAGAAGACACTCAAATCTGAGCTATCAATCAAAATATGTGTGTTTGAAAATATTGATCACATAGAAAAATTGGGACGACATATTGGTGATATTTTTTTAATAAAATTCCTAAAGAGAATTTTTTTAAATAAAATTCACCAATAAAAACTTAAGCCTCTTTGAAATAAAAGTTAACCGCTTTTTTGTTGGAAGTGACTACGGGCTAAGTCCTTTTATGAGTGTTCTCCCTTTAATGATTTCACTTTTCACTATGATGTGACTAAGTGATATCACTCAAAAAATGCCCCCAAATTTTTAATGGATAGTAACACTCTTCACTTGATTAAATTTTATGGCCTTTTAAACCTCATAGAGTAACACAACAAGGAAAGATAAGGTGGGCAAAAACTAGGGTTTGTTCACACACATGGTAGATTATGAGCATTGCAGTTTAGTGGCAAGATTTGAGTGTGCATAGAGTAGGAATGTGTTATGATGGTATTTGGAGTGATGATGGGATCTAAGGGAGTGCATGGCATGTTCTCAAGATCTTAAACCTATTTGAGAAGGTGTCAAGTTCCACTAACCCTACCCATAAAGGCCTAAATGTCTATTGTGAAAAAAATGTTTTGTGAGATTCTAGTTTATTCCTACACTAATATATGAAGGGGTCCTAGATTCACTGATGCCAATTTATAAAGGGGTCCAATTTTATATCAAGGTAAATATCCAAATTATTATATTTCCCCACTTACTAAAATTTTACAAACATGAAAATTTCATCAAAGCATGATTGCTAGGCCAGGGTTCAGTGTTTGATGAGCCTTGAATGCCCACCTTGAATTGTAAAATTGACCCTAGTTTCCTAAAGGACTTAAATTTTTTGATTAAGGATGGTTAAGACATGATTTATGCATATAAAACCCCATATTAATGAAAATACATATCATAACTCAAAAAATTAAGAGAAGCCCATTTGAAAACATGAAAAACCAAAAAAGCCCCATAAATGTTTTCTTATTTGAGAAAATTTTTGTGCATATATGCTTAAAGACTAAAAAGGACCCAAACCCCTCCAAAAAATGGTATAAAATGGTTACCATGGATCTAGGTTATGTTTATAGTTGATTTTAGGGGTTTGATGCCTTTCAAATTTGATGGTGTCCATTTTGTGATTGGATACTTTAACTATATAGTTTGCATGAATTTTCATGAAATCCTACTAAACCTTTGAAAATTTCACTACAAGGTGATTTTTTAGCTAGACTTCAATGTATGATGATCCTTGAATGTTTTCTTCAAATTGTAAACTTGATACCAGATGCTCGATCCACTTTTATAATCTAATGGAGGGTTAAGACATGATTTCTACATAGAAAACCCTTTATTCACAAAAAATCATATGAAAAATACAAAAACTAAGAGAGACCCATTTGAGAACATGAAAAACCAAGAAAAACCCATTTTTTTCTTATATGTGAATGCCCATTGTATATATATATATATATATATATAAGGAGCATGAAAAGTACCTGAAACCCAAGAAAAACCCATTTTTTTCTTATTTGAGAACATGAAAAACCAAGAAAAACCCATTTTTTTCTTATATATATATATATATATATATATATATATATATATATATATATATATATATATAAGGAGCATGAAAAGTACCTGAAACCCTCCATAAATGGTTGAAAATCATTGTCACAAATCTAGGTTGTGTTTAAAAATGATTTTAGGGTTTTGATTCCTTCTAAATTTAATGGACTTATCCATTTTGTGATTGGAGACTTTAGTTGTATAGTTTGTAAATATTTTTATGAAATCCCACAAAACCTTTGAAAATGTTGAAAATCAAGAAAACTAGCAAGAATGCATATAATAAATATCTCATTGAGTATTTCAAAAATGGAAAAAGTTCATCAAATGAGCTCTAATACAATGTTATATTAATCTAAGATATATTAACATCTAATATTACATGAAACCCCTAAGAGTATAGGAGATTAAAATTACCACAACACAAGTTGCATTAAATACATCAAAACTTCCATTCAATGATTAGCCAGAAATTACAAAGGAGGTACATTATATAGTGAGAGATTAGGTTACCAAAAAGGTAACATCTCATTATTACAAAATACATTGTGTATTTTACCCTAACAACCTTAATAAACATAAGCTAACTAACAACCATGTACATAGTAAAACTACAAGAAAGAAAATCCTACACCAATACTTCCCTTGAAATAACTCCCTTGCATCTCATCCTTTCAATAATTTATTCCATGTCATCCATCATTTCACCAAATTCATTGTCATTTTCATTTCTAGGGACCCCTATAAAAATGCATGACTAACTAAATTAGGATATTCAATCAAAATGCAAACTATATAGCCTAAAGATAACATAACAAGTTTATGAATATGCAAAAAAAAAAAAAAAAAAACTAAGTGTTCATAAGATAATTTTAAAATAATAATAATTAAACAAACGATCAAAATAATAAATGTCTCTTATATAATTTTTGCTTGATACAGATAATCCAAGTTACTTGAAAAGAAAAATATTTTAAATTTAAGCAAATATATTACAACAAAAATATTTTTTTTGGTCAAATTAAATTTAGAATATAAACACCAATGATGCAAAAAAATTGAATATCTATTTAGAATTAGAAATTTTATTTCAAGTGTCTTTCATGCCATCAATAATTTCATGCCTATAATGTTTTATCCATCTTCAGATTGTTTGTCTATGCAGAGTTATGTTATGAAGAGTGAAAGTGTACATCCAAATCTATATAATAAATAACTATGGCAGACCCCTATTATCAAACCTTTTTATTCAAATTGCATTCATTGTGTGAGTTTACAACTCTACTCTCAAGTTGGAAAACTTACTAAAAATGAAATAAAATATCTAATTGTTTTTTCAAGTGGTCTTACATGGTGATCTAATTTCATTTCCCACCATCAATTGATCTATATGAGTAGAATAATAAAATGGTCTACTAAAAAATGCAACACTTTTTGTCTGTTACATAATGTAAAATGACCTAGAGTAAAAAGTGAATGATAATGGATTAATGGATTTATGGAAGGTTTAATAAGAAGACCTTTTATTTCAAACTATTTTAGCTTTTAGATTAACCAAGATAACAAGAAAGTCAACATTTGTAACATAATCGTTTACTAAAGACGTCTACTCCAGCGATAAATATTCAAACACTAAATCTATAAGTGAATAAATTTGAGTTAAATATTAATATTGCATCCCAATAGGTAGAAAACACAGTTTTTTAAAAATAATTCAAAAATTAATTTTAAAAATTACTTAATGATTTTTTTAAAATTAAAAAAAATGTATGTGCACTACTTATTTTTATATATAAGCTAAAACACATATGTTTGATTAATTTTAATGACCAAAACTCAAGATATTTTGAGGAGATATTGGAAGTGTATGTGGCCTAATTATACCAAAAATTTTGAAACACCATTATAATTTGACCAATATCCACTAATAGTCCAATGATGTATAATAGGAGTGTAGTTTTAATTTAACCAATCCTCTTCACCTTAAAATTTGGCTAAGAATTGATGTGTCCTTCTATAATATGAATTAATGATTCCTTATATAATGAGTTAGCCTATAGATATGAACCCAAAATTAGATATATATTTATTAACATAACCTATTTTAATCACATGAATAGATTTTTACAGGAACTGGATACAACCAAGGGTATAAGATTGGTTGTTAGCCCATATCCATGCATGATTCCCAAGGAATTAAAAACTAACCACATTTTGAATATTTGATATATTTTTAAAGTTAAAATACTTGTAATTTTTTATCCAAATCAAAATTTAATGGGTATTTTGATGCATATGTTTAACTCCACTCACACTTGTCTTTGTTCTTGTTTCACTATTCACTCTTCTTTGGCAATGGCTTATTGGATCACTATACAACTATTGTTTTTGAGGTTAAATGGGTCAGTTTTTAGCTCTCAAAACCTTGTATAATCTCATTAAAACCTTTGATTGTCCATTATTAAAATTACAAACTTCTCATACTACCAATTTACTCCTTACACATTCTACCTACATAACACACAGGCTTTGTAGCCTTTTATTTTAGATAAATTCCTCTAGTATGGATCTGTACAAATAAAAATTAAGAAAAAAATAATTTTTTCACATAACCTATATATCCATCTTGATGTATACAAAGTTTCATTTCTTAAATCATTCCCTAGACCACTTTACTAACCTCTTTTAGTTCCCTATTTAGGCCTATTAGGTCTATTCCACATCTAATTTAGCATAGTCTCCTCCACACATGCATGTCCATATGTAAAAACCTTTAAAACATAAATATATATTAAATTTTATTTAAACCTAAAAAATTACCAATTTTAATAATATTTCACTAATTAGCATGTCCTAAAAATACATTTTTGTTCTCAACCCCATAAAATAGGGTTGTTTGTAGACAGTGACTACCTGAGGAGGAATAATTTTTGTTTTCACTCATTTTAAAAGTTTTAAAATCAATAAAATTTGTTCTATGTCTATACTAATTTACACCACCTCTCTCAGCCATTATATCATCTAATCAACACCTTTTTATAGGCTTTTATGATGTTTTTTTTGTATTAGACTATGTGGTTCTAATTGACTATTATAAGCTTGACTTAGGTTTTATACCAAGAAGCATAAAAGCAATACCATAAAATGATTTATGAAATCTTAATGAATAATGATCAAACTCACCAATGTCTTATAATATATCAAAACTTATCCTTATTGGATCTTTCTTACACTAGCATATTTCCTTTAATTATTTGCTAATGGACATACACAAAAAACATAGGATATTCAATCCCATATTGCTAGTATGAGAGGTATCCTTGAGGTCTTGTGTAATGACCTATTTATTTATCATAAGGTAAACTTGATTTCATTTAATATAGTATGTTCATTCAAGGAGTTTTTCTTAACTCATCCTTAGTGATCACAAAACAACATCATTTTACTTACATAATCAAATCATTATTTATAACAAATAACAAGATTTATAGTCTTTGTCTTCAATAAAAATAACTTTAAGAAAGTATAACTCATAATCTTCAATCAAAAATACATCCCTAATACTCTCTTATAATAACATTTCTTTCATAAATGGCATTTACAGAGTCTTATAAATCACATACTACAAAATTTACGATTTGTAATTTATTAATTAGATTCTCACCAATACAGTGATGGGCATTCTTTTATAGTTGTTACACACTTTTTAGAGCCTCTTAACACTAACCACACATATTAAACTTATAACAAAATGACCTTCCTTCATTAAACAACTTCACATGGTCAGTATATATGAAAGTATATAGGAAAAACAAAATTCAATACCTTCTCCCTATTATAGTGAATATTCTTACCAAGTTACAGATCAAACACCACACCAAGTTATATATCAATAACCGTATTCATTTATATGAAGGATTTCAATAAACTTACAAGATCATGTTCTAAATATGAGCATTGAATTGTCCATTTGGGCAAAAACTCTTTTATTCTTCTCTAAGAAAAATATTTACATAAGTAGATATGATAGATAGAGTTTTCTTCCTTTATCTTACAAATATCCTTTGTCATCTTTTTCTCACACCTTCTTCTACATTGAATTACCTAAATCACTTCACACCAAAAACCACTACTTATTCCAAAAGACTCCAACCACCTTAACTACTTTTTTAGCCTTCCACTGTAGTAAGGAAAGACACATCATTTGTGTAGTTAGGACTTGACATAAAATAGCTTCTAAAAATTACAAAAACAACATTGAATGTTAGTGTATACACATAGCTCTAATACCACTTTTCAGGATCTTAGAAAATAATTGATTAATTTTGTATAAGCAATTAAACACAGAATTGAACTAGAAGTAATAAGTAACTAAAAATTAGAAACAACAAAGAATAGGAGATACGAGAAACAATACAATTTGTATTAAACTCTTCCAGAAGGAAATACAATGAAGAAATCTCTCTCTCCTCACACCTCATAGATGTACAGTAATTCTCCTTCAAGCGTTCTCTCTCTCTCAATCAATTACAACCAATTCAATCACTGAATTGTTCTCTAACAGATCTTCTTGATCTTGCACTTTTACAGATCAACTGAATCTTGCACCCTACAGATCTTCTTGATCTTGCTACCTTGCAGATCAACTTGATCTTGCACACCCTTCATTACAATACTACCCCATGGGTCTCTTAACTATAGTTGAGAAGCAAATAATAATTAGAAAAAAAAACTCAAGACTAATTTTAGTCTTTACATGCAAACTAGTTGTTCTCCTAAAATTAGAAACGTTGTCTAATTTTGGAAACAATCAGAAGTCTGATGTCAGTATAAAGATGACCGATGCCAGTCGACCCCTAATTGATGTCAATTGGTTCTAACCGATGCCGATTGACCCATAACTGATGTCAGTTGGTTCTAACCAATTCCATAGATGCCAGTTATTGTGTAGCTCATTGGTGAAGCTTTTAGCTCCACAACTCAACAATCTCCCACTTGGAGATAAATAGCTGCACCTGTACCTATACAACAACATCATCTAGCTTGTTTCTCTAGCTTGTTTCTCTATCTTCAAGTTCAATCTTAAATACCAACAAAAGTTTAATGAAGATTTAACTTCTCCTTTGTTACCAGCTTTGTTAACATATCAGCAGGGTTCTTATCCATATGGATCTTTTCTAGCTTCAATTGTCCATCCTCCAATACCTGACTAATGAAGTGGTACCTAAGCTGTATATGTTTGGTTCTTGAATGAAAGGCTGAATTCTTTGCCAAATGAATTGCACTTTGACTATCACTATACAATCTACAACTCTCTTACTCCTTTCCCAACTCTTCCATGAACTGAGTCACCCAAATCATTTCCTTACTAGCCTCTATGACTGCAATGTATTATCCCTCTATAGTATACAAGGCAACAACCTTTTGCAACTTTGAAATCTAGCTAACCGTCGATCCACCAATAGTGAACACATATCCTGTGGTGCTTCTCCTACCATCCAAGTCACCTACCATATCTGAATCTACATACCCATGTAGAGAAGTGTTTGAACCTCCATAGCATAAATGCCTACTGCTGGTCCCTCTCAGATATCTGAGAATCCACTGAATTGCTTTCTAGTGTTCCTTTCCTATATTGGCCATAAACTTGTTGACAACTCCCACTGCTTGGGCAATATCAGGTCTAGTACATACCAACCTGGGCTTATGTCTCATTTGTCCATTCTTTCCTTCCTTTACCTTGTAAACCCATTTGTTTTTCAGTGCTTTCTTTCTAGTTGGCAACTCAACCAAATCCCACGTATGGTTCTCTTCCAAGGAATCAATTTCCTCATTCATGCCATGCTCCCACTATTTCATAGATTCTACCTACATTTCCTCATCAAAAATTTCTAGTTCTCCACCATCAGTGAGCAAAAAATAGTATAAATAATGGGAATAATGAATTGGAGGTTTACTTAACCTTTCAAACCTCCTTATGGGCATTTGACACTCATTTACAGCTTGCTGTCCACCCAAATTTCCTTCTGACAGTGACCGATCCTGATCATCTCTGACTGATGTCAGTCTGCACTCAACCGATGCCAGTTCCTCTGGATCAACCACCTGACCAACGTCGATTTCAAACTAACTGACGTCAGTCTCTGTGTTTTCCTATGAGTGGTAATTTTTACTCACGAGCTCATTTTGGATCATAACCTCTTCCAAATCAAGATTGCCCTGCTCAAAATTATTTAGCCTCTTGATCTGATCATTGTACATCACCTTCTCATTAAAAACCAAGGCTTTCCATTTTTTAAATGTGTCAAAACCATTAGATTTCCTCTTTATGCAATAAACCCATACCTTTCTTGTAGCATCATCAATGAAAGAAACATAATACTGTGATCCTCCAATAGAAGCTACTTGAGTTGGTCCCCACACGTCTGTGTGAACAAGCTCCAACTTGTGCTTCTTTTTTGTTGACCCAATTTTGTGAAACCTCACTTTCTTCTGTTTCCCAAAAATACAATGCTCACAAAAATCTAGATCTATGCTTTTTAAATCTGAAAGCTTACCTTTTGACTTAAGAACATCCATTCCCTTCTCACTCATGTGACCAAGCCTACAGTGCCACAAATTTGCATCTACATTTGATGTAGATAAAATAGAAGGAGAATAATCAGTAATATAAGTAGATAGATAAAGTGTACCTACTCTCTTACCTATTGTGAATGCAAGTGCACCCTTGGAAAATTTTCAAGATTTAGCTATGAGAGTTACTGTGCAACCCTTATCACCCAACTTTCCTGTACAAATCAGATTCCTCTTCAGGATGGGTACATGCATGACATCCTTCAACACCCATGTGTTTCCATTCTACAATTTCAGCTACACTTTTCCTTTGCCAACAATTTGACAAGGCTCATCATCCCCTAAATAAATGTTTCCAAATTCTCCATGGACATAATCATTGAAAAATTCTCTATTTGGGGTTGTATGGAAAGAGGCACTAGAATCTAAAACCCATGATTCTACTTTATCCAAGGGAAATATAAGAGCATCCTGTGCAACAATACGTGCAGCATTTGCTTCTTTATTACCTTCATGCTGATTTTCTTTCAACCAACAATCTTTCTTTGCATGCCTTTTCTTTCCACAATTTCAGCAAGTTATTCTTCCATTTCTGGATTTGGATCTACTTCCCATCTTTGACCTTGATTTCCCTTGCTTTCCCTTCTCTCTTTGCCATCCCCTACTTTCAACACTTAAAGCATTACTTAATGTTTCCCCTGTGCTTTTCCTATGAATTTCTTCATTCAAGATTACACTAACAACATCATCAACTTTCAAGATATTTGAAGCAGATGTAGTATTACTAACTGCCATTACCAGACTATGCCAACTTTTAGGTAAAGAGCATAAGATTAAGAGAGCCTTAATTTCATCATCAAAAACTATTTTGACTGAATTTAACTGATTTAAAATTGTATGGAAATCATTAAGATGATTATATACAGATCCACCTTCCTGCATTTGCAAATTAAATAATTACTTCATAAGATATACCTTATTCGAAGCTGAGGGTTTTTCATATAATTTTTCCAAAGTATCCATTAACTCTACCATTATCTTTGCCTATGATAATTTGGAAACCACAGAAGATGCCAGGCTCAACCTTATAGATCCAAGAGCCTTTCTATCAAGAACATTCCATTCTTCATCTTTCATATCTGTGGGCTTACTTGAAACCCCACCCAACGATAAGTACAGATCTTTTTGATATAGATAATCTTCAATCTGCATCCTCCATAATTGATAATTCTTGCCATTGAATTTCTCCATTCTTAGTTTACTTTCTTCTGCCATTACTTTACTCCCACTCAATCAGAAACCCCTGTGAGTAAATTTTGTAATCAATAAACACTAACACGCTCTAAAACCTATGCTCTAATACTAATTGTTAGTGTATACACATAGCTCTAATACCACTTTTCAGGATCTTCAACAAAAATTTATTACTTTTGTATAAGCAACTAAACACAAAATTGAACCAGAAGTAATAAGTAGCTAGAAATCAGAAACATCAAAGAATAGGAGATACGAGAAATAATACAATCTGTATTAAACTCTTCCAGAAGGAAATACAATGAGTAAATCTCTCTCCTCACACCTCATAGATGTACATTAATTATCCTTTAAGAGTTCTCTCTCTCTCAATCAATTGCAACCAATTCAATTACTGAATTGTTCTCCACCAGATCTTCTTGATCTTGCACCTTTGCAGATCAACTGAATCTTGCACCCTGCAAATCTTCTTGATCTTGCTCCTTGTAGATCAACTTGATCTTGCACACCCTTAATTACAATACTACCCCATGGGTCTCTTAAATAGAATTGAGAAGCAAACAATAATTAGAAAAACAAACTCAAGACTAATTTTAGTCTTTACATGAAAACTAGTTGTTCTCCTAAAATTAGAAATGTTGTCTAATTCTGGAAATGCACAGAAGTTTGATGTCAGTCTAAATATGATCGATGCTGGCCAACCCCTAACTGATGTTGGTTGGTTCTGACTGATGCTGACCGATGTTGGTTGACCCATAACCGATGTCAGTTGGTTCTGACCGATTCCGCTGATGTCGATTACTGTGTAGCTCATTGGTGAAGCTTTTAGCTCCACAACTCAACATTGAACACCCTTAACTATAAGGTCATAACATCTTAACCTTGCAAAACATTAATACACTTGAGTAACATAATAAAATTATTCAAATATTTGAATGGACCATTTAGATAGGAAAATGCCTTAATGGACCAAATTCAAATTTGAAATCATTCTAACATCTCAAAATGTTTCCTACAGACCTTATAGGACCATGACAACCTACTGAATATCCAAACATGACAATTAGAAAAATATTTACAATGTCGTATGTGATTCTTTTGCATCAGATTTACATCCTCCCATTAATTTTTTCCATACCTAAAATGCTTGGATATGAATTATCTTCAATTATGTAATTAAAAAACATAAGGAGTAAAATATAAATTAGTTGATAGAATGACATAAACAAAATACTGATATTAGTAAATGTAATTACCAAATTTACAAACCAAGTGAAAGAATAAATTATAATGGAAACTAATATCAAATCAAATGAATACATGAATCCAAATTAGGAAATAAAACCATAGAGTAATGAAACACTATCATCATAATATGTGTCAAGATTCAAATAGATTTTAGTATCACCATAAAATAATTTCAATAGGTAGACTAATTCTACCAAGTGTATATTTCATGAGTTGGTTTCATTTATATTTTATTTTAATAGTCATGTCACATTGGTCACTAATCCCATAACATAATAATTAGACTTTAAATGTGTCTTAGACCCACACCCCACTAGAACCATCATTAGATTGATTTAAAAAACATAAAACACCACTAAGATTTCTTTAACTCAAAAAGATATTAACAACAATTGGAAATACCATTAATAATATTTAAATTTACCTAAGAGGTGATAATAAACCATAATTCACAAAATATAATATATCCAAAATATTTAGCAATAGAAAATCAAAAAAACATAGATTACCATGAATCTATATTTCTAGCATGTTAAAGTGTTGCAGTCCCATATTCCTCTTCCTCAAACGACACTCCATAGCCATTCACTAAATTTTTATGTGAGTTTCCTGAATAAATAAATAAATTAAATGAGAAAATTGGAAGGAAAATAGATCATTCATGCAAAAAATCCTATATTGCATTCCATCCCACCATGATTCCTTGTCAGCATACATAGTGACATGTGAACATGTGCACATGATTACTAATATCTATAACATTCAAAATAGAATAATGTATAGATTTAAACATGATAGATTACATGTTAAAATCATTATATATCATAAATATCAACATGATTTCATGAGTACATTTTAACATCATTTAACCGTGAACAATATTTAAATACATCATTGAATGTAATATCAACCACTAAAGCATTACTTAAATTGTAGACAAGTGAAACACTTCTTAGATAAGAAAATACATAAATGAAACACTTATATTGTAATATAATTTCCAAATAATATGTATTATTACACATCATACATGTCATACATATCATGATAATGTTTATGTGTGTGTTGGAACATAACTAGATATGAGAGGGGGTGAATCAGTATATGAATTAAAACTAGTCCTTTAATACCCTTTCTAAAACAAATTAAAAGATATGTGTAGATAAAATCAAATATATATACATCATACAAATATAAATACACATGACACAAGAATTATACATGGAAAACCTAAAGGAAAAAGCCACGGTGAGAATAGCTGCTAGAAACTACTGTTCTAATCCATCCTCATTGGTAGACATCACTAGTTACAATGTTTAAGGACACCAATCCTAAGGAGACACTAATCCCCTAATTTAAGAGCACCAACTATAAGGAAGCACCCAATCCATAATCTAAGAACCCACTCAACTTATCTAATGGCACTAACCTATAAAACTTTTCTATGGAGCTACAACTCCAATTTAAAAATTAGATTCATACATGAATCCAAATCTTTGTTCTTTGTTATAGGTCTAATATGCAACTGATCATACCCTACACATTCTCTTTTTTATTTTATTCCTTTCTACTCCTCTCTATTCCTTTTTTCTATGTCTGGATATGTCTCTATTCAACACACTTCATTGGCTTTACCAACCACTATACTCTTTTTATCCTCTATCTATATTTGACTTGGCTCAATATAAAATTGTAATTATACCAGTAGCTTTTTTTCTTTGTCCTAGATATCATATATATAAATAAATGATCCAGGGTTCCATATCTTCTATGTGCTCACACTTAGACTACAACACATCATGCCAATTCTAGACTGTAATTCATTATTACTTAGATTGTAAGTTTCTCATGTCTCAATTTCATGCATCATGTCATAATTGCAAGTCTCTTTACTATCTATAGAATTTTTTAGACTCAAGTTTTGATGTATAATATCTTTAATGTAGATTTTATTGGTTGGATCAATCAATCTCATTATCTATGTCGAGATATAGAGATTATATGTAATTTCTTACATGTTCATGTAACTAATAATTTATCTGAACATGACATTAAATGTTGATTATTGATCTTACCTTTGATGTCATGATCTAATGGTCTCTATTAAATTTTCATAGCTTTAAAATTCATCCATTTGATCAAATTATGATAGGCTCATGCTATCTATCTGATCTTTGTATGATTTTGAACTTTAACTTTATCAAATTTAAAATGCATTTGTTAATCTTCCTAATTTGAGCTTCCACGTGCCATTCAATATTCAAATATGCATGATCTTTATGTCTATGTTAACATTTAAACATTGATCTCTTTATCCCATCATATTGCTTCTTATATCTTTGGATCACTTTTGATCCATTGATATACTTGAACATGGTTGGTCTTTAACTTGCCACTATGTTGATAGATATCGATCACTTTGTTTCATCTAACTCCACTTTCTATGTTGGATATCCTTTCTATAATCATCAATCACTTCATTTCATTTTAAATTTCGAGTAAGTATGTGCCTTTTGTACATAGATGTTAGTTCCCGCTATTAAGACACTTGGAAATATTACATTACTCATTGAAAATTTGACTTAGAACCAATATGTTGATTTACTATGCAGGCTCTGTGATTGTGATAGATGTCACTTGCACATTAACTCAAAAATCCTTTTGATAATTTTACTTTGTTTCACTTCATTAGATCATCTACATAAGATGAAGTTATAGCCACTAATCAAGGTAGGACATAATATAAATTTTAAAACTTAGGAACTATTAAGTCTATTGATCATTGTTTGAGCTAGTAATTGTTAGGTCAAGGGGCTAGTTTTGCAAAGATGACAAAATTTTAAGTTATAACTTAAGCTACTAGGTCTAGAATATATCTACTCACTATCAAAATATAAAGTGCCTTTTGATGCCATGACTTAAAACTTTAGGGTTTTACTAATAAACCCTCTCCAGTCTGAGAGCAAAGATAATTCAATTTTGAGTTCATTCCTTCTCAATGGAACTTGTAATCCATATATTTAAGATGCTCATGAAAATCCCATAACAAATCTACTATCTATTTATTTTATAAATGTTTATAGATTATCTTTGTAAAAGCATGTATAGATTCCTATCTAGACCAAAAATGTCTAGATGATCATTATAAAGAACCAGATGAATTCCATTCATACACATAAGCATTGCAATCATCCTTAACCTCTAATAAGATCACCATCATCCCCAGATTCATCATAGAGCTTTAATTACTTTATCATATGTCCTTTTTGACATCAATGACAATCATATATCCAATAATCTCCCCCTTTATCATTGATGGTAAAATAATTTCTCTGATATTCTACTATTCAGCTCCTCTGGCATTACTTGCATTGGATTCTAATAAGTATGAATTGACATTATTCATACGAAACTTTTTCCTCCTTAAGCAATGGTACATTTTCTTAATACTCAACTTGGTCACTTTCTCTTCTTCTTCTCTGATATTTGCCCTTTTAATAGAACATTTTGATCTTTCTCCTATAGAGAGCATTTGTACCTTATTCTCCCCCTTTGACATCAATGGCAAAGGGACTCTAGCTAACTTTTTATCCAAATATTTATCCCCCTTTATCAGATAAAATATTTTTTTCAAGAATCTAACAATTTCAATTCATTAGTAATTTTTAGAATTATACATACTTGGGTTGACTTTTCTCTCTTCCTCCAGCGATTAATAAAGCTTCCATGAGACTCCCCTAGACTCATGCCCTATCACTCGTGATTTAGTGATGTGGTGTAAGAGCCACCACTCCCAAAAATTTTCTTAGTTATTTAAATTATTCCTTAGGAAGAGGTTTTGTGAATATGTCTATAATTTAGTCCTTAGTTGGCACATATTCCATTGTGACCTCTTGATTTGTAACCCTCTCTCTTAAGAAGTGATACTTGATTGATATGTGTTTGGTTTTATAATGCATCACTAGATTCTTTAATATATTTATTTCACTTGAATTATCACATATAATATAAATTGGTGACTTGTACTCAATCTTGATGTCCTTGAGTGTTTTCTTCATCCATAAAACTTGAGTGCAACATGTCATTTCTGCTACATACTCTACTTTTGTTGTATAAAGATTAATTGACTTTTTGCTCAGTCATGAAACAAGTTTGTTTCCATGGAAATATGCACCACCACTAGTGCTTCTTCTATCATCTACACTTCCTACCTAATCAACATCTATATATGCTATCAAACTAAAATCTTCACTTGTAGGGTACCATAGGCCATAATCATTTGTGCTCTTGATGTATCTAAAGATTCTTTTCATTGCATTGAAATGTGACTCTTTAGGAGAAACCTAAAATCTAGAAACCATGCACACTACTTACATATTATCTAATCTTGATGCAGTTAGGTATAACAAGCTACCTATCATTGATTTGTACATAGTCTGATTTGCATCAAGTGACTCATCCTCTTTGCTCAGCTTGAACCCAATTATCATGGGAGTACTAACTAGTTTTCTATCTTCCATTACAAATATCTTGAGCATCTCATTTGTATACTTGGTCTGGGATATTAATATCCCTTCATCATTTTGTGTTATTTGTAGACCAAGGAAGAAAGAAATTTCTCCTAGCATAGACATATCAAATTCAATTTGCATTTATGTGGTAAATTCTTTGCACATTTTTTTATTGCTACCACCAAAGATGATGTCATTTACACAAACAACAATAATAAACATATGCTCATCTTCTGATTTGAAATAAAGGTGTTTGTCTACACATTTTTGTTGAATCCTTATTGTTTCAAGTACTAGTCCAATCTTGAATGCCATGCTCTAGGTGTTTATTTTATACCTGACAATGCTTTCTTCAGTCTACATACATAATCTTCTTGTTTAGATAATTAAAAGCCTTTAGATTGTTCTATGTAGACTTCCTCTTCCAAGTTCCCATTCAAGAAAGTAGACTTGACAACCATTTGATAGACTTTGAAGAACTTTTTATTAATAGAGAATGCTAGAAACATTCTTATAGATTCCAATCCAACAACTGGAGTAAATGTTTCCTAAAACTCTATGCCTTCAACTTATGCATATCCATTGCACACCAATATTTATTTATCACTTATAAAAACTCCATCCTCATTGAGATTATTTATATAGACCCATTTTATTCCTATCACATTCTTATTTGAGGGTCTTGGAACTAATTACCAAGTTTTGTTATTTTCTATTTGGCTCAATTATTATTCAATGGATTTTAGCCAATTCTCATCCTTGTTGGCTTCAACATAGATCTTAGGCTTAATTTTAGACATTAGAGCAAAACATACTTGCTCTTTATTCATTGCAATTCTTTCCTTGTCTAAATTCCATTATTATTTCTAATTATCTGCTCTTTAGGATGATCCTTTTAAAAAAATCTTAGAGGTAATTTTTCATTATTTTCCTTAGCATCTTCACTATCTACTTCTTCAAGATATGACTCTTCATTACTATTTTCCTTGTTAGGCTCAACATGTTTTATGCCTTATTCAACCTTGACATTGATGCTCTCTACTATCTTGTGTAGCCTCTTATTGTAACATACATAGGTTTTGGTTTGAGTGGAATAACCAAGAAATATTCCTTCATCACATCTTAATTCAAAGCCTCAAAATTTTTCTTCCTTTCTTTTGATGTAGCATTTGCTTTCAAACACTCTAAATTACTTAACAGAATCAAGATTTCCATATCATAGCTCATATGGAGTTTTTTCACTATTTACCCTTAGTTTAACTCTATCTAAGATGTATACTATTGTTTTTATTGCTTATCTCCAATATCCATCAGGTAACTTGGCCTCCTTTATCATTTTGCTGGCCATTTCCTTGATTGTTATGTTTTTTCTTTCAACAACTCCATTTTTTTATGGATTCTTTACTACATAGTAATACCTTTTGATCCCATTCTTCTCACAATACTCTATGAATTCATTTGAGGTGAATTATACATCTTTATCAAATCTTCAGCATTTGATTTTTCATCTAATATCATTTTCAACAGTGGCTCTAAATATCTTGAATCTCTCAAAGGCTTATGACTTATCCTTTAAAAAGGTTACCCATGCCATTCTTGAGTAATCATATACAAACAAAATGAAGTATCTCTCTCCTTTATATCCTCTTGTCTTTGTACAACCACAAAGATCAGTATGAACTAATTGTAAAGGCTTTGTAGTTTCATACTCCTTTGTTTAAAATCTGACCCTTGTATAATTACCTAGTTGACATTCCTTGTAGGTAGTATTTGCAAGTTTGGTTATCTTGGGAATATGTCTTACACACTTATTTAAGATTAATTTGACTAGGTTATCAAAGTTGATATGACCCATTATCCCATGCCATAACCAAATCTCATCAATATTTACCATGAGGTAACTATTTCCATTTACTTCAACAAGATTGTAGATATTGATTTCAGTCCTTTTCCATTCTATAACTATTCTTGCAGATCTCCTTAACTTAAATCCTTCTACATCAAATGTGACCTTGTATCCATTATCACACATTTGGCTAACACTTATTATATTATGCTTCAATCCCTCAATATAAAGGACATCATGTGTAGGTAGTTTACCATCGATGTTCAAAGTTACTTTACTTTTGATATTTACTATTGTGTTGTCTCCCAAGTGGATAAATCCTTCATTACATTTGCTTAATTTGGTGAACTTGCTCTTATCACTAGTCATATGCTTTGATCAACCACTATATATCAACAATAAAATCTACTCTTTGGCATGGATTGTAGTTTGAGCAATCATGGATTGATTTTTTACCCTCCACATATCCTTAGTTATCTTATATGGCTTATTGTCATAGACTTATGACCCTTTTTTCACACTAGGAGGCATACCTTTCTTCTTACTCTATAATTCTAATCTTATAAAGCTTGTTCTACAATGTTTAGCTATGTGACCAAAATTATTGTAATTATAACACATTACATTTGTATCTAACAGAGGAGAAAATGATTTTATACTTACAAAACTTTCTCTCTTTGAAGGTACAACTCTACAATCAATATCCCTATGACCAAACTAATTATAACTATAATAATAACCATAAAAAGATGAAGAGTATCTAGTCATTGTATTTCTTGGTGAATCATAAAGAGGTCTTCTAAACTATGGCTTCTTCAAGTATCTCACTTTGGTGTATCCATATGCATCATCTACATTTATCTTCTTCTTTTCTTCAATCTTCTTTTTAGATTCATCCTTCTTCATATTAGTTTAATTTTAATCTATTGTTGTGTCCTTGCAATCTTTCTCTTTCTTTGCTCCAGATTCTCCTTCTACTTTGAATTTTTCATATTGGTTAGCAGATGTACTAGTTGATTAAGTTTTTCCCTTCTCATAACCAAGACCTAGTCTCTCTTTTGAGGTCTTTTGAGATTTTATCAGTTCATCAAGAATGTTTGATCCTTCTATCAACTTTATACTTTTATTTAGTTGACCTTAGGATTTTTCAAGCTCTTTTTTCAAAGCCACTATTTCTACCTCTAGATTCATACATTCATTAGATTTAGATTGTAGTTCAATTTTGACTACATCTTCTGTTATCTTAGCCTCTTCAACTTGCATCTTTAGACTTACTACCATCTGATCATATTTTTCAAGACTTTTAGACATTTTTTAATTTCCTTTTGTCCAATCTTTTTTTGTTTTGAGATCTATTTTATTAGCCTATCAATCTCATCTAAAGCACAAATGAGTTCACACTCAAGCTCCACTTCTCCTTCTTTTTCTTCATCTAAGTCTTCAACTTCATCTTGATATAGATCTATAGAAGTTGATCCTATTGTCATGAATAGGGATTCATTTCCATTATCCATAAAATCATAGTCATGATCATCACTCAAACTATCATTATCTTCCATCAAGTTACTATCTTTTTGTGTGTATATACCTTTCTTATTTTTGAAGAAGTTATTCTTCACACAATAGGGTTCCACCTTTTTACTACTCTTTACTTTCTCATTGTTATCCTTTTTATTATGATGGAATTTAGGGGGAAAATATCCTACTTTACAATAATTAAAGCTTTTGAAGCGTAACCTACCTTTTTACTTTTGAGATCCTCTCTTCAATCTCCTAAAAAAGTTATCTTCTTTTTCATCAATCTCCTTAGATCCAGATGAACATGCTTCTACTTTTTCTTTCTTGGAAATTTTGAATGAAAATTCTCTCTTGAATGTGTCTATCTCTCCCATTCTCATCCCATAGGTTGTGAAGGTCCCATGCAACTCTTCAATAGTGAGTTTATATATATCTCTTGATTCTTCTATTGCAAAGATTTTAGAATCATATCCTAATGGCAAAGATCTTAAAATCTTATTAATAATGATCAAATCTTTCATTGCTTCTCTAAGGCTTCTAATTGTATTGACTATTTCATCTACCCTAAGGAGGTAGTCTGCAATCTTCTCCACTTCATTCATCTTAAGGATAAAAAACTTGCCTTTAGAAGCTTGTAACTTGGCTTGCTTTACCATGTCATCTCCTTCATAGATGCTCTTTAGTTTATTCTAGATTTCTTAAGCATTTTGATAATGCATCAATTTGATAAACTCAATATTTGATAGTCCGCAAAGAATAACTTTCTTTTCCTTGGCATTGCTCTCATATGTCTTCTTGGTAGCTTGATTAGTAGGAGTTGTGGTAGGGGTTGTATATCCATTTACCACAAACATATATACATCAAAACCTAATAAGGATAAATAATCTTCCATTATTATGATCCAAAAAGCATAGTTAGATCCATCAAAGAGAGGTCCTTTGTTTGATGAAGATCCTTCCTAAGTATCCATATGTGTTCTCCTTCCAAGATCTAACTAAGATTATTAAGATTTTATTAGGAACTTGTAGCTCTAATACAAATTGTTGGAACACAACTAGATATTGAGAGGGGGGTGAATTAGTATATGAATTAAAACTAATCCTTTAATACCATTTTTAGAATAAATTAAAAGATATATGAAGATCAAATCAAATATGTAAAGATCATACAAATGTAAAGACACATGACACAAGATTTATATGTGGAAAACCCAAAGGGAAAAACCATGGCGATAATAACTGTTATAAACTACTATTCTAATCTAGCATCATGGTTCAAAGCCTCACTAGTAGACCTCATTAGTTAAAATATTTAAGGACACCAATCTTAAGGAGACACCAATCCATTGATTTAAGAGCACCAACTCTAAGGAAACACCCACTAAACTTATCTAATGGCACTAACCTATCAGATTTTTCTATGGAGCTACAAATCCAATTTATAAATTAGATTCATACATAAATCCATATCTATATTATTTGTTATAGGTCTAATCTACAACTGATCATAATTTACATATTATCTTTTTTCCTTTATTCTTCTATGATCCTCTCTAGTCTTCTATTGTGTGTCTAGATATGTCTCTATTCAACACACTTCATTGGCTTTACCAACTACTCTATTCTTCTTAGCCTCTATCTATATTTGATTTGGCTCAATAGCAAAATGTAATTGTACCAAAAACTTTTTTTTATTTTGTCTTACGTATCATATATATATATATATATATATATGATCTAAGGTTCCATATATCTTATGTGTTCACACTCAAACTGCAATACATCATGCTAATTTTGGACTATAGTTTATTATGACTTGGATTGTAATTTTCTCACATCTTGATTCCATGCATCACACTATAATTATAGGTCTCTTTACTATCTATAGCATCTATAAGACTCATTTTTTTATACACATGCTCTTTAATGTAGATTTGAATCTTTGAATTTGATTGATCAAATCTACATTAAAGAGCATGTGTATCAAAAGGATATTAAAAAATGTCTAAAAGTATTGAAAAATATGATTAGATGGTAATAAGTCTAAAGATGCAAGTTGAAGAGGCTAAGATAATAGAAGATGTAGTCAAACTTGAACTACAATCTAAATCTAATGAATGTATGAATCTAGAGGTAGAAATAGTGGCTTTGAGAAAAGAGCTTGAAAAATCCAAAGGTCAACTAAATAAAAGTATAAAGTTGATAGAAGGATCAAACATTCTTGATGAACTGATAAAATCTCAAAATCCCTTAAAAGAGAGACTAGGTCTTGGTTATGAGAAGGGAAAAATTTAATAAACTAGTACATCTGCTAACCTATATGAAAACTTCAAAGCAGAAGGAGAATGAGGAGCAAAGAAAGAGAAATATTGCAAGGACAAAACAATATATTCAAATAAAACTAATATGAAGAAGGATGAATCTAAAAAAAATCTTGAAAAAAAGAAGAATATAAATGTAGATGATGCACATGGATACACCAAAGTGAGAGACTTGAAGAAACCATAGTTTAGAAGACCTCTTTATGCTTTACCAAGAAATACAATGACTAGATACTCTTCATCTTTCTATCATTATTATTATAGTTTTAATTATTTTGGTCATAGGGCTATTGATTGTAGAGTTATACCTACAAGGAGAGAAAACTTTGTAAGTATAAACTCATTTTCTCCTCTGTTAGATACAAATGTAATGTGTTATAATTACAATAATTTTGGTCACATAGATAAACATTGTAGAACAAGCTTTATAAGATTAGAATTATAGAGTAAGAAGAAAGGTATGCCTCTTAGTGTGAACAAAGGGTCATAAGTCTATGAGAATAAGCCATATAAGATAACGAAGGATATGTGAAGGGTAAAAAATCAATCCATGATTGCTCAAACTACAATCCATGCCAAAGAGTAGAATTTGTTGTTGATAGATAGTGGTTGATCAAAGCACATGACTAGTGATAAGAGCAAGTTCACCAAATTAAGCAAATGTAATGAAGGATTTATCCACTTGGGAGACAACACAATAGTAAATATCAAAGGTAAAGTAACTTTGAACATAGATGGTAAACTACCTACACATGATGTCCTTTATATTGAAGGATTGAAGCATAATCTAATAAGTGTTAGCCAAATGTGTGATAATGGATACAAGGTCACATTTGATGTAGAAGGATTTAAGTTAAGGAGATCTGCAAGAATAGTTATAGAATGGAAAAGGACTGAAATCAATATCTACAATCTTGTTGAAGTAAATGGTAATAGTTACAATATCCTATCTTCAATCTCCTAAAAAAGTTAGCTTCTTTTTCATCAATCTCTTCAGATCCAGATGAACATGCTTCTACTTTTTCTTTCTTGGAAAATTTGAATGCAAATTCTCTCTTGAATGTGTCTATCTCTCCCATTCTCATCCCATAGGTTGTGAAGGTCCCATGCAACTCTTCAATAGTGAGTTTATATATATCTCTCGATTCTTCTATTACAAAGATTTTAGAATCATATCCTAATGGCAAAGATCTTAAAATCTTATTAACAATGATAAACTCTTTCATTTCTTCTCCAAGGCTTCTAATTGTATTGACTATTTCATCTACCCTAAGGAGGTAGTTTGCAATATTCTCCTCTTCATTCATATTAAGGATAAAAAATTTGCCTTTAGAAGCTTGTAACTTGGCTTGCTTTACCATGTCATCTCCTTCATAGATGCTCTTTAGTTTATTTTAGATTTCTTAATAATTTTGATAATGCATCACTTTGATAACTCAGTGTTTGATAGTCCACAAAGAATATCTTTCTTTGCCTTGGCATTGATCTCATATGTCTTCTTGGTAGCTTGATTAGTAGGAGTTGTGGTAGGGGTTGTATATCCATTTACCACAAATATATATACATCAAAACCTAATAAGGATAAATAATCTTCCATTCTTATAATCCAAAAAGCATAGTTAGATCCATCAAAGAGAGGTGCTTTGTTTGATGAAGATCCTTCCTAACTATCCATATGTGTTCTCCTTCTAAGATATAACTAAGATGATTAAGATTATATTAGGAACTTGTAGCTCTAATACAAATTGTTGGAACACAACTAGATATTGAGAGGGGGGTGAATTAGTATATGAATTAAAACTAATCCTTTAATACCATTTTTAGAATAAATTAAAAGATATATGAATATAAAATCAAATATGTAAAGATCATACAAATGTAAAGACACATGACACAAGATTTATATGTGGAAACCCCAAAGGGAAAAACCATGGTGATAATAGTTGTTATAAACTACTATTCTAAACTAGCATCATGGTTCAAAGCCTCACTCGAAAACTTCATTGGTTAAAATGTTTAAGGACACCAATCTTAAGGAGACACCAATCCATTTATTTAAGAGCACCAACTCTAAGGAAACACCCACTAAACTTATTTGATGGCAATAACATATCAGATTTTTCTATGGATCTACAAATCCAATTTATAAATTATATTCATATATAAATCCATATCTATATTCTTTGTTACAGGTCTAATCTACAACTGATCATACTTTACATATTCTCTTTTTTCCTTTATTCTTCTATGATCCTCTCTAGTCCTCTATTATGTGTCTGGATATGTCTCTATTCAACACACTTCATTGGCTTTACCAACTACTCTACTCTTGTTAGCCTCTATCTATATTTGGTTTGGCTCAATAGCAAAATGTAATTGTACCAACAACCTTTTTTTATTTTTTCTTAGGTATCATATATATATATAAATTATCTAAGGTTCCATATATCTTATGTGTTCACACTCAAACTACAATACATCATGCTAATTTTGGACTATAGTTTATTATGACTTGGATTGTAATTTTCTCACATCTCGATTCCATGCATCACAATGTAATTATAGGTCTCTTTACTATCTATAGCATCTATAAGACTCATTTTTTGATACACATGCTCTTTGATATATAATCATGTCCAAAGTAGTAGCTGTCAATAAATATCCATGTTCATGGCATGGCCATGAAACCTTTTAATAAGGAAAATGAAGTGGAAATGTGAGCATATGGAAAATTTCCATAAAAACACCTACATTTAAAATTTCAGAAGTTATAAAGGTTGACAAAAATCAAGAATAAGACACCTACATGAATAAAAAACTTTTAGTTTACTAAATAAAATGTGAATATCATACCACCAAAAAATAGATCATAATGCTTTAAATGACATCACATCATTGTCATCCAAATCTTAAATCTAATTATAAAATACAACATAATCAAAATATAAATTGGTAGGGTTCAATGAAACCAAATGGAATTATCAATGATGCCCACTATGTAAACTTTTGATGATTGTTTCACATTGCTAATAGATCTATCACTACTAATATCATTAAAAGGCCAAATTTCATTTGAGTGGAAATTTTTTGGACCCTTTCATCCCATTATTCACTATATATGACATACCCCACACAAGCTGAGGTGGACTCATTATTGTTGAGGGAGTATTCTTTCTCCCATCCCTACCTATATTGGGGGTCCTTGTCACTTTAGTCTATAGTGGGTGGTTTCTAGAAATTGCCAAGTCCATTGATCTCAATCCTTATATAGGAGAGTTATTTGAATCAATGAAATTTAATATGGAGGGAATTGGAGTCTTCATACCTTATATTAGTTTTCTATAACTTGTTGTTGGTGTCCCTAAGCTAACAGCATTAATGGGTGCCTCTGGTGTATTATAAAATGTCTTTCAATGAATGTGATCTAAGGTAGTGTGCCATGTATTCTCACATAGAATCCTCCTACCATATTATAAAGAAGTGTCATTCTAAGATTATCCTCTAATATAAACAAAATTTGTTAGCATTAGTGCCTCTTCTTGTAGTGATCCATGGATGAGTGACCCATACACAAGAATCTATGCATGCAATTGCACTTGTGAATCTATGAATGGTTGTTGAAACAACACTAAAATTAATGTTACTATTGCATTTAAATATGGAAAATTTGATGTTTGTATAGAACTCAATGATGTAGGTTATTTTCCATTAGCAATTGATAAACTTAGAACTTGATCATCAACATATTTCTCATGATGACTTATAGATTTATTCTCTAACTTCTTGATGCTACATTTTGGACTTATTTTCTCTCCACTTGTCACAAATTTAGAATTAAATTAAGTTAAGATAATATCATATTCTTTAACTAGTAAGTCCCTGAAAGAGACCTCAACATTCCTACTATCATAATCTTTTGCACTATCTGGATAGGCTTTAGCTTGGACTTCTCTAGTTTGGCACATAGTAGAGGAATTATCCTTCCTCACTTCATGAGATTGAGTATCTTGAAAGGGTTTATAAAATAAAACATGCTTTTCCATCTGAAAAAAGGTCATAAAATCAATTGAATCAATTACATCTCATCTATATGTAGTATTATTTTTTCAACAACATTATTTTAGTGTGTCCTCCTCAGTCCTAAAAACATGTTGTGGCTATAGATTGTCGTACAAAAATATAGAAAGAATTAAAATAAAATAGTTCTTTATGGTAGGTGCATAATCACAAGTATGGAATCACTCAATAGATACTATGGTGCCTTTCACTTGTATACAACTTGAGGCATACAACCGTCCATTGGCACCATGATGAAAACTATAATTATGTGTGGAAGAAGAATCAGAGTCTCTATCAGGGGGCATAAACACTAATATTATCCTCATAATTTCCAATTTTATCACTCGAAAAATGAATAACCTTGGTGGCATTCATCTACCAAGGACCAATAAGGAATATTAGATCAAAGTTAGTGAAAAATATAACTATGACAAAAAAAATTTAGACATAGTCATTGAGTTTACTAACATGAGGCATATCATCATCACCAAATTTATTTTGGGGTCCCCTCATAAACCATTTTCTCTTTTTAATAAAGGTACTCCCTCAAAGTAATGTCATCATTATTACTAAAATGGATCTAAAGATCATCTCTCTCAATTTTGTATAGTTATTGTTATAAAAATATAAAAGTTATTATTCAAAAATGTAAAATTAACTTAATTTTTCTTGCATATAAACCATTCAGTACATTGCATCTAACCTAACATCCACTATTTCTTGCACCTTACCCTTCCTCCACCCTTAGTATTTCTTGCTCTATTTTTTTATAATAATTTCTCTACCTTATGCATGTTTTCCTTAATTGTTTTATGTTTTCACTTGAATCATATGAAATTGCATGCTCATTGATAGCCTTTAAGGTGATTCATATTTTTTAAGATTGTGGAATATAACTATAGGTTGATAAAGAGTTGAGTAGTAACTCAAGGAATAAAATACTATAGTGTAAATAGTCACTAATTTTTATAATAATTAATTTATTTAAATATTTAATATATAGTAATGAATTAGAAAAGATATAAATAGCTAAAAAAATATGATAGATAGAAAAGTGGTAGGTAAGGAAGTGATACACAAGTAGGGTAGATTTTATTTAGTAGAGAACAAGTACCATAACTCTCTTTAAATAATAGTGCAGCCCTCTTTGTAAACAACACAATATGCTATTGACCTTTTCTGTTGTGCTAATAACCTTGAGCAGGTGAAGTAGTGAAATTTTGGGCAAACCTTTTCTCTATTTCAAGAAGCTTGTAACCATATGATAGAGACCTAAGTCATCATCTATTCTTTGTTTTGACTAATTTCACTATGAAAACATTAAGTCTTCATGATTCCTAGAGTTTTTATGAACAAAAGTGGAATAAGAGTGATAGTAGTAGGATAGGTTGGGTGTGACTTCAACAGCCCATGTGTTGAGCACTACCTACATACCAATATCTCAAAAGGGTATCAAGCCCAATATATTTCTCCAAATCTAAGTTATTTTGAAAGTGAGAGTGGTGCTAGTAAACCTAAGTATTAATGAAAATTTGAATTCTTTGAGTGTGAATTGATACTAAAAAGCTAAGTAAAAGTGAGCTCTAGGATGGTATAGATGGATGTATGTAGAAATAGGGGTAAATAGGCATCAATAACCTTAATTTTCACAAGTTTTGAGCTTTTTCATGATAATTTCCATCTATCTGATAAATAAATGAAGGTGGTCTTTATATAGCATTATCATGCTTATCAAGACATGAAATGAGTCTAGGTCGACCCTAAGATTCTTTGGGGAGAGTAAATATATCCATTGGGGGAAATGGAATCTAAAGGTTAATAACACTTTCCCCTTTGACATTGACACACTTATCTATATACCAAAGGGGCCACATTATTGTATAGGTGGTTGGCATGTGTGACAGGATTTAGAATGCCTAGGTGATGGATTAATGCATTTCTTGGTATACCTTGAAATAGGCTAGACATGTATAAAAGCTAGAAAAGGATAAAAAGAGGCCCTAAAATATGTTTGGGACTAAGCTAAGGATAGTGTGGTCTCAAGCGACACTCATTGCATTAAAATGACATTTTAGATGACTACATCCCCCCCCTTTATTTTAGAAATGCACCAAAGAAAAATGGCTAGGATAAAACAAAGATAAATGTACCCAGACTTACCTATGACTTGAATCCCATCAATGTGGGTCTAATTATGGGAACTATACTCCATTTTATATCCTACAAATGAAACATATATGAATCAGTCCTTACTTAAGAAATATCCAAAGCAAAGATAAAACTATATAAAGAGATGTGATAAAGGAAAGGAATGAATACACCTCACTGGGTATGTGAACCAATGCTAAAAGATGTTAAATTCCTATGTGTACATGTATATGGTGATCAAATGGTGAATAACTTGGAATAAACTGATAGCTTATCCAATCCTCATGTGTGGGTGGATCAATAAGTCAATTTGGCCTTAACTCCATCATTGCCCAACCCTGTTTGGTGAATCATAATATATGAATATCTTGGATTGGACTAATGATTTATTCAACCCTATTATGTAGGTGGATCAATAACTCAATTATGTCAAGAATCCATCATTTCCTACTCATGTGTAGTATAAGAAGCTGAAACTAAAACTATGTGGTGTCATGAAGATGTAAAAGATGGCTCTCGGCCACTAGGGAATTTAGAAATGTATGATTTAGGGGCCACTTGGGAACTCTAAAATGTAAACCAGCTCAAGGGCCAATCAAGAACTTAGGAACTTAGGAATGCCAACCAATGTATGTAATGAGGTATTAATCTAGGGTAATCATATTGCAAACCTAGTTCATATGGTGTCTGAAGTATACAATGTGGAGAATGACATGGGGTTGTCATTTCATCTAAGATAACTGGTACAAAATTTAACATATGGAAATAATGTGCCATTCATGTGACCCCAATTATAATATCTGAGAATATGGATTCTAGACTGAGTTATAGTAATCTATTTCTATGCATATTGACAATTAAAATGAGAGTGATCATGGCACACATGATGCCCCCAATCTTATAAAAACCTATGTAATGATTTGTAAAAATTGAGTATATATTCATCATATATGATAATTTATGATTGATATTATATAAATCTAAACTTTATGTACTATACATTTCTGATAATTCCACAATTTTTTTTTTTTTTAAGATGCTACACAATAGCACGATAGATGGACTATAATGCATTTTGATCTTCGTAGTCTATTATGTTATTGTCCAAAAGTGTCATTTCTAAGAAAAATAGAGACTAATTTTTGAATGATTGCTTTTCACTATATTTTCCTAAGTCTAAGCTCTATAAAATGTGACTTAATCTTGAAAACTATGTTTTAAGTGCACTAGTTAGACTTTATCTCTTTGACAAACCCTTGTGAATGCCCTTCCTTTGATGGTAATTGTTGAACCTCTACAATAACTATCATAAAAATAAAATTTATGCATCATGTTTGTCAAACTTAAAATATATGATATATACATGATAAACTAATATAATGTGTATACATGACATCATAATGTAAAAGAGATTGAGCATAATTTGGTAATATACAATGTGTGTTATATCTAGCATTCACAAGGTTCTCAAGATAGATATAATAATGTAAGCATGTATATCAGAACTAAAAATTTGAATATAATCCAAGTAAACTAATTGGAGGGATTGTGCATGATTTAAATCAAGTCAACCAAGGAGGAAGGGGAGATGAATGAAGTCTTTTATGGCATTGAAAACTTGATGTGAAAATAACAATCAAGAAACAAGTGTCATGGCCATGGTGCATACATGAAATCATATATACAAACACATGAGGCATGAAAAATAGGCCAAGGGTCCACAATACAAGGGATATGGGCACATGTCACTAAGTCTAGGAAATAAACACGTATAAGAACATGTTGAAATGTATAAATATGTAAAATAACACCAAGTTGTGCTTAGATCCACATCGAAGACATGTTCAAATTTCCACATACACAATCAATAATCATACAAAAAGACATGGGAACATGTCCAAAGCATAGAATCAATGAAATGATAATGGAATATTTAAATTACCTAAAGTAGATGTAGAATCCAAGAGACACAATCAAATCTAGACTAGTAAAGCTAGAAATGAAGTATGCATAATCATGTGGTATGAATCTATATAAGAGCAAATATATATACACAAGTTGAGTTTATATTAATAGTAGTTGGTAAAAACTCAATGTAGTATATGATGATCAATATCAAGATATAATCAATACTAAATATTTTATATGGAGTATAGAAGGATATAACCTAGAAAATCAGAAACTATGTGTATGGCACCCTCAATGGACTACTATAAATCAATGTTAAATTGGTGTATATGTGTAGGTTACTTTAATGGGTTTATAGTATAAAATATTGATTTATGTAGAGGATCAAATCCCTATAATAATATGTGAATAATTGAAGAGAACAAGTGAAACATGTATGTATGATAAAATTACATAGATTAAGATAGATAACATATGTATTACTTGTCAAATAAAAAGAAATGTAAACATAGAAATGCATACAATATAATTTTTTTATATTCTAAGAAATATTTGAATGTATTTGTATTCTTGAACACACACACACACATTTATTTTTTGAGTATAATCTATGTGCAATCAACTCGAAAATAAAACTATGTATAAGTAACAAGAGAACATACTAATTGATGAGTCTTCTAAGAGACTCACTAATAAGGTGACCTATATCAAATAAAGGAAGAGTGACCACATGTAATATATGAGAAGGTACCTAAGATCTAGGAACTGGATGTATTGAATAATCTATAGTTTTAAAATTAACTATGAAGTGTGGCTATGAATATATGGAACTGACTAAACTAGCCTATAAATTATGGGGATATTAGTGATACATATGGTATAAGAAGTTATAAATGGCATGGATTCTCTATGTGAAGTGATTGCAGACTTAGTAATACTTATATGGGTAGGAATGGGGTAGAGATAGGCTCTCTAAAATCTACAATATGTCTTTGACACAAGGGTATATCTAATAAAGGTCTCTATGGGAGCGTGTGTAAATATGATAATGTTGTATAAGGATAAATCACCTATATGGATGGCTCAATTGATATCTGATGTGTGTTGATGGAATCTATGTGGCTCTCTTAATGGTGACTATTGTGTCACTAGTTGTGGAGTAGGTAAAGGACACTAATATGGAAGTCCCTCAATTATAACAAATTTATTAACATTTATATACTAAATACATCTATGTATGGTAAAGATAATGGCTCAAAGTTGTTATATGGAAGGCCTACCCAATAACATATTAAATGTTCCATCATTAGGTACAACTATGAATTTGGTGGCCACATATACAGTCCCAACCTATAATGGAAGTAAGATCTCCTAATTAGAACTCTAGACATGGCCACTAAAGCCATGAATAACTTTATATGTTAGATAAATATCCTGATTTGAATAGCTTAGGTGATGTAGAAGTGTAATAGTCCATATATTGATATTTGACCCATTTTCAACCATGACACTCTGAATAGGATGATGAGCAATGTAAGCTCATATAAAGAGTGTGTATAAATCTCAGTCATAATCAATGATGTCATATTCTAAGAAAGTGATAATAGGCCTACCTGACACTATAGTATGATACACACTAATGATACTATATAGAGGGTGTGTGTCCATTGTATGAGTATGATATGATGTTGGTGGTTCATGTTAAGTATAATGAACTCCTAAAGTGTCTACTATTTCATTATCCATATGTTTTAGAATAGAGATAATTTTAAGAAGGGACCCCTAAAATCTTACTATAAGATCCTAGTGAATCCTAAATTTCAGTTATAATTCCTTTGGCTAATCTTTATAAAAAACTTGCCACACTGGTATAAACTAACTGTCTATTTCAAAAAACTTATAAATAACTGGTGAATCAAGTGTCATATTCAAATCAAGAAATAATGAAAAAAAACCAATGGAGAAATAGTTAGAGGATGATAAGTCTAAAGTTGAGATCTTATTTACAGCATCTTTTTTTTAATGATTAAATTTGTCAATCTTTTTAAAGATTAAATTTATCTTTTTTACATGATAAATTTGATGGCCATATGACTAAGTATAAATTGACTAGAGACATTTTTAAGTCACTCAAAAGACTAATAAGATAATATAATAAACTGAGTGTAGCAAACATTATGACAAAAAATCAAAATACAAAGTATAAAACAACTATGGGGCTATAGGGAAAGAAAACTATGAAAAGTGAGGATGACATAACTGAAAAAAATATTCAAAACATTTTCATAATTTTAAAATTATAAACTATTAATAAGGTCTATAAAATGTCGTAATTGCATCCATATTGGCCTTTCAAATATATCTTTATTTAAATTTAGAAACCATGCCAACCAGAATATAATTATAACCTTAAATACTTAAAAACAAAATACAATATGACAACGAGGCTCTGTTGTGTTTATTTAATTTGTTTTTTGTGTATTATTTAAAATGAGTATCTTACATATTATTTTTTAGATGAAATTAATTTCTTGTTTGTTTAAAATAAATGTGGTAAAGACCAACCAATAATATAATAAACTGATATAGCAAAAACATAATGAATAAATATAATGATAAGTTTCATAAAAAGCATTTATTTAAAGATATTTTATCAAAACATTGTCTTTCAAATGTCTTAACCATATCCATGGTCAATAATGATAAACTTTGCCAAAATGTCTTAACCGTACCCATAATCAATAATGTCCTTTCAAATATTTTTTTGATTTCAATTAACAAACCATGCCAATCAAAATATAATTATTACCTTATATATTTAAACATAAAATACAATATGTTCATGAGGATCTATTGTTTTTATTTAGTTTGTTTTTTATGCATTGTTTAAAAGAAGTATCTTGTATATCATTATTTTTTAGAGAAAATCAATTTCTTGTTTGTTTAAAATAATTATGTGGCAAAGACCAACCAGATAATATAATAACTTGAGTCTATCAAAAATATAATAATAATCTCCCTAAAAATCATTTCTATAAATTTATATGCTCAAAACATTGTCTTTCAAATGGATTTACCACACCATAATCAATAATGATAAGGTCTTCCGAAATGTCTTAACCATATCCATAATAAATAATGGCCTTTTAAATATTTTTTTATTTCAATTAACAAATCATGTGAATCAAAATTTAATTATTACCTTAAACATTTTTTTAAAATATAATATGATCATGAGGCTCTATTACGTTTATTCAGTTTTTCTTTTATGCATTGTTTAAAATAAGTATCTTGCATATTATTATTTCTCAGAGGAAATAAATTTCTTGTTAGCTTAAAAAAATTGTGTTAAATACTAGTCGGATAATAGAATAAACTAAGTATATCAAAAATATTGACAAAAAATCAGAGTATAGAGTATAAACCAAATATGGGGCCATCTAGGGCAAGACAACTACAAAAAGCAAGGATAACATAACTAGAAAAATATTCAAACCATTCAAAGTTTTGAAATTATAAAATATAAAATAAGGTTTGCCAAAATATCTTAACCACACCTAGATTGGCCTTTCAAATATTTTTTTATTTCATTTAACAAACCATGTCAACTAGTATATAATTAATATCTCAAACATTTAAAAAAAAATACAGTATGATCATGAGGATCTAGGACACTATTTGTATGGTACATATAATAATATCATGTAAAATACTTAGTGTAAATTGTGTACATACCACAACTCTCACTTTTGACATAGTTGGTCTATCTAATATTATAAAAGAAGTTCCTATTACAAGGGATCAATTCCTTGAGATTGTATCCTCTATAAGTTACACCTTGAAGGAAATTTCAAAATGTTTCTCTTTAAATATTAGATATCATTTTACTCGAGATGAATTACTAGAATCCATGGTTGTGATGTACCCTCAATATTGAAAAATTATTATCTCATCATATTTTTAGAATAAAATCAAAACCTTGGCACAACAATTCTACTATAATACAAAACTGAATGGTGAACAAACTAAAGGCATTTTATATTTTACAAAGCTAAGGGATTGATCTATTCTATTTTCCACAACAAGTTTTATACCATGCTTTCAAGGATGGCTCAATAAGTAGACTATGAACTAATTTAAATTTTAATGAAATACTATGTGATGGTATATCATAATATTTTAATCTTGCTAATTTATACCAAACAATTAATTTAGGCTTAGTGGAAGATGAGAGAATTTTTAGTGCATTTTCATTTTTAAATTCAAAGTTAAGAACAATCTTGACAAAATTTGGAGATTTTTTTGAGGATCTATACAACTAGATACATTGTCTTTGATTCTCCATTTGATACAACTCTGGCAATTTGGTAGTCAACATCTAAAAGAAAAGGATTGACCAATAATTCTTCAAACATACTATAGTTTTCAAATACTAGATCTATGTCCAACAAATTTTACAAATAAAAATTATTAAGAATAAAATGAATAAAATTGGTATGTTGAAATTTGAAATTCAGGCATCTAAAATATGAGGTTGATTGAGGAAGGACAATAAATTTTGTGATCAATTTTGACACTTATTTTATCAAGGTTTTGAGAAAGCTTGTTGAAGATAATATAAAGTATATAAGTGATTAAGAGTTAATTTTTGTATTTTTATTTATGTTTGATTAAGATAACATGTTTATAACATTTTCAAACTCTATTATAGAGATGCACAAGTATATTGTGGTGTTTCCTTATTATTTTATACCAATTAAGTATATTTTTAAGTTCTATTTGATTAAAAGAACATGTATATAATAATTTAAAACACTGTTATAGATCTATAGGTATATTATGGTATTCCCTTGTTATTTTATCCCAAACTTATTTGATGTATCTATAGTGTAGTAAATTGTAAGTATCTATATTGGAACAATAGCTTCACTTCGGCTAGTAGCTTCCATAAATGACTAGAAAATTTGAGAAAACCATCACATATGTATTCTATCAAATTCTAGCAATCCCATAGGTGACGTGTTGAACCAAAATTAATTTTTTTCTTGGAGCCCCTCAATATACCGATGTCAATTCACTAAAAATTGGAGAAAATATAAACCTCGATTATCGTAACTTTAGTTTCACCTACACCACATTCAATGTTAAAAATAAAATAAATATTAGGTTTAAAAATTACTTATTATTAAGTTTTTTAGTCACTAAAACCACATATAAGGAATAGCATGCTTTTTTTACTCAATTTTATAAATGTGTTAAGGACCATTTGTGACTTAGGACACAATAATCTTAAGGTAATAATTATATTTTGGTTGACATGGTTTGTTAATTAAAATAAAAAAATATTTAAAAATATATTATTGATTATGGATATGGTTAAGAAATTATCATTATATTTATTCATTTTAAGATAGATGATTATGTATTCAAACAACTACTCTCAGTATTCAAAATAAAAGTAACATAAATCCATACCTTGCAATCACAAGGAAACCAACTTAGAAATTATCTCCACCTTCATTTCCAACCTTTTATTTCAATATTTTGACTACCAGAGCTTTTCTTATGTCAATAGCTTGTATCAATGACTAGAAAAATTAAGAAACCATCACATATGTATTCGATCAACTTACTTATCTTCAAATACATATGCATCTCTAAAATAGAGTTTACAACTATTATAGACATGTTATCTTAATCAAACAAAAGACTGAGATTAGTTATTTGCATGCACAATCATCTATCTTAAAATGAATAAATATAATGATAAGTTCTCTAAAAATCATTTATTTAAAGATATTGGCTTGCCATACTTTATTTTCATAGTTGTCTTTTCCTATGGCCCCATAGCCAATTTAAGGTAATAATAATATTTTGGTTAGCATGGTTTTTTAATTGAAATAAAAAAAAATTGAAAGGCCATTATTTATTATGGATATGATTAATCCATTTTAACAGACTTTATTTTATAGTTTATATCTCAATTATTAAATCTATGTATATGTGATAAAAATTTAAATAATATAATCTAACCTATCTAATAGAGTAAAGTCTATAAAAGAGGAAATCTCTTGAAATAAATATTTATGATTGTATCAAAGTATTTTATCAATCTCTTGATATCTATTTTATATCTCTATAGTTGAAAAGAGAGAAAAAGAAATGAAATGAAAGCAACCAAGATATAAAAAGACTCAATGTACTCAATGTATACTTACATATTAGTCTCTTATATATAAATCCCATATATCCCTTTTATCTCTTAGATTAGTCTTTTGAAATACTTATAGAGGTTTGTACTCAATGTATACTAAGTACTACACATGATCTTATAGTATGTACTACACAAAAAGGGCCCTTGAGAACTATATTTTTAGGACATGAAGGATAACAAAAAAAATGATTTCAATCTCTCCTTCAAGCTCATATTGAATCTTGATCATGTTACATACATTTATTTACTAATTTTGGCAAAGCTAAAACATGATCAATATGTAGAAAAAACTTTAAAAAATTATTATAAAACATTAAAATCCATGTGTGTTTCCATAATTGTTTAGTAAAGAGTAAACCATTAAAACATAATTTTCTATAGGAAATAAAATACTACCACGTATATATCAAAATCACCAAAAATAATATCAGCATACCTAAAAATATAAAGAGAGTATTTAATACCAAGTACAAACATAAATTTTAACACATAAATTTAAGTTTTAATTATAATTTGTATTGAAATCTATATATATTAAAGGGTCACCCTTATCAGTCAAGCACTCAATGTACTACATGGAATTAGTGGGAAGTTCCATTAAGTGGGTCGAGGGCCCTTCAGAATCATCTACCTCAAGCTTAATCTTTTTTAACATTCTGACCTCCATAGGTTGTGTTGCAAGGCTACTAGCACATTTCCTACTAGAAGTAGGTTTTTCAAGCTCAAGGGTGGAATATTAGTGTTAAATGTAACATTTCATTAGGAGGCAATTTTGTAGTTAATTCAATAATATTTTCATGTCGAGGTGGCTCGAGCAACAAAACATTTTTCTCGTTAGATTGAATGGCAACATGAGCATGCATGTGTTAAGGGAACTCATTTGGATTACCTCATGTATGAGGATTATTCCTCTAATGTGATCCCATCCATCCTCTATTTCCATGAAAATTCAAAGAGTTAGAAATCAAAGAGTGGAGAACATTTCAAAAATTAGGGTCATTAGCATCAAAATGCAAGGAAACACAAGTTCCCTAGTTAAATGGCCTATAAAATGTGTTAGCATCTCTACAACCATGAAATAATCATCTAAATTAAGAGCTACCCCATGAAGGAGTAGCCTCACAACATTGATCAACACCCCAAACCTAAAAATCTCTACTTGAATCATTTGAACCTAGATTCCAGCCTAACATCTAATAAAATATGCTAAAATAAGTATTTAATACAACTGAGTTCAAATACTTCCTGATTTTTGTTATCTTAAAAATACAGTGCACAAATTTTTTCAATGTAAAACAAAATACAAATAATACTTATTTAAACATCATTATAAATAAAAATTAATCATTCCATCCTCTTCATAACCATACTGAAATATCAACTACCAGCCTAAGAAAACCATGCATTATTCTTTCACAATTCTCATTCAAATTTTAATAAAATGGTAAATAGGCCATAATCAAATACATGAAAACCCAGATGTTCAATTTGTGTGTGTGTGTGTGCGTGTGTGTGTGTGTGTGTGTGTGTGTGTGTGTGTGTGTGTGTGTGTGTGTGAGTGAGTGAGATTGATAAGGGCTACTTAGGACATAATCAACTTAAGGTAAAAATTATATTTTGGTTTAGGGTTTGGGGTTTCGAAATTGAAATAAAAAATAAATGAAAGGCCAATATGGATGTGGTTAAGATATTTTGGAAGACTTTATTATATAGTTTGTAATTTTAAAACTATGAAAATGTTTTGAATATTATTTCGCATAGTCAGTTTATTATTTATACTCTTTAACGATTATGAAATCCAAGGATGACATAACTGAAATTATACTATTTGACAACTATGAAAACCAAGAATGACATAATTGAAAAAATATTATAAACATTTTCATAGTTTTAAAATTATAAATTATATAATAAGGTCTATCAAAATGTCTTAACCACATACATATTGGCCTTTCAAATATTTTATTATTTCAATTAATGAACTATTCCAGTGAAAATATAATTATTACCTTACAGTAAAAAAAATAAAATAACATCATGAGGCTCCATGATTATTTTTGTGTAGTACATATGGTAAGATCATGTGCATTACTTAGTATAAATTGAGTATAGACCACAACACACACTTCAAACATTTTGGCAAACCTTATTATATAATTTGTATGGGGCTAACTTTCCAGGAAATTATACAAGACATATATAACTTAGTTTGTAATCACCAAGTATATATGTATGTATGTATGTATCTAATAAATACCACCTAGAACACAATAAGCTTAAGGTAATAATTATATTTTACTATGAAAATGTTTTGAATATTCTTTGGCAGCACATGCTATTCCTTTTTTATGGTTTTAATAACTAAAAAACTTAATAATAAATAATTTTAAAACCTCATGTTTATTTTATTTCAAGCATTTAATGTGGTGCAAGTGAATTGACATTAACATATTGAGAACACAATAAACTTACAGTAATAATTATATTTTTTCAGTTATGTCATCTTCATTTTTCATAGAAGTATCTTGCATGTCATTATTTATTAGAAAAAAATAATTTATTGTTTGTTTAAAAGAAGTATGTGGTAAAGACCAACTAAATAATATATTAAACCGAGTATAGCAAAAACTATGATAAAAAATCAGGGTATAGAGTATAAATAATAAACCAACTATGGGGCCATAAGACAAGACTATATATATATATATATATATATATATATATATATATATATATATATATATATATATATATATATATATATATATATATATATATATATAGTCATGATTTTTATATTTTTAAATACTTTATATATATATATATATATATATAGTCATGATTTTTATATTTTTAAATACTTTATATATATATATATATATATATATATATATATATATATATAGTCATGATTTTTATATTTTTAAATACTTTATACTCTAATTTTTTGTCAAAATTTTTTACTTAGTTTAATATATTATTTTTTTGATCTTTAGTTTTACCATCCTAAACCCTAAACAAACAAAAACTAATTTATTCTCAGAAATAATGGCATGCAAGATACTTATTTTAAACAATACACAAAGAACAAAATGAATTATATTATGTTGTTGGTCTTTACCACATACTATTTTAAAATAAATAAGAAACTCATTTCTTTTGAGAAATAATGGCATGCAAGGTACTTTTTTTAAGCAATGCATAGAAAAAAATGAATTATATTATGTGGTTTTTCTTTACCACATACTTTATAAAAATAAAAAACTCATTTCCTCTAATAAATAATGGCATGCAAGATACTTCTTTTTTAATAGATGAATAAATCAATAGATCCTCATGATCATTTCAACCATATTTTTGACTAATCCAAAAATACCTATTTCACAAATTTTGAGTTTAAGGAAAATAATTTTAGATATACATAATTTTTTTAAGAAAACTAACATGCAAAGTGTTTTTAGCAAATATATTTAAACAAATATTTTTTAGGTAACCTAATATTATATTTACTCATTTGCAAACAATTGCTCTCAGTCTTTAAAACTAAAAAAATACAAGTCCATACCTTTCAATCACAAGGAAAATAGCTTAGAATTTGTTTGTCCCTTCATTTCCAACCTTGAATACTAGAGATTCACTTCCACGAAGATCTTGCATAAATGATAACAAAAAATGAGAAACCATCACATATGTATTTGAGTAACTTTCATTAATCTTACAGGTGATGTGTTAGACCAACATTAAAATTTTCCATGGGGCCCCTCAATATGACAATTATAATTCATTATAAAATGAGGAAAAATCTAAACCTCGATCCTCTTATCTTTAATTAAACCTGCACCACATTCAATGCTAGAAATAAAATAAACATTAGGTTCAAAAATTATTTATTATTAAGTTTTTTGTTACTAAAAACTATATAGAAGAAATAGCATGTGGCACCAAAGAATATTAAAAATATATTCAAAGTAAAATACAATGATTATGTTAATCTTATTGTGTCCTAGGTGGTCCTTATTAAATACATACATACATATGTACATATATATTTGACAATTCTAGACTAACTTATACATGTCTCATATAATTTCTTGGCAAATCAAAGCCATACATGTATAATAAAACTAGTGAGTTTGTGTCCTAAAATACGATTGAGTATAATATATAAATTGAATTTGTGTTAAGAAGTATGAAATTGTATAAAATTGAAGATATTTGACCTATGTATATTTTCACAGAATTAGCCATTTTCAAAATTAGAAAAATGTATTTATAGCCATTTAGCTATAAATAACCACTAAAAATTTCCCTATTTTATAAATAGATCAAAAAAAAATTCATTGTTTTTGCTTCAATTAGTTATGTTTTGGGTGTTTCTATAGGGGTGCTCACATCAACAATATTACATCTGTCAAATATTATATCTTATGTTGTAAACTTATGCATTTGTTCATAGTATGGCTAGGAGCCGTGTGATAATCATGAAATGCATTGGAATTATAATTATTTGGAAAATTCATAGTCATATAAACCTATTTGAAGGGAGGGAGAGATATGACATTTCATTCCAAAATTTTTTGGAGAACACAAGCTATAAATTCAGGAAGATTTGTAAAGAGTCTCCTTGGAGGCACTAATAAAACCAATAAGTGGTTGGATTTGAGGTTGCGTTAACTATTGTATTTTTATCATTATTTTTTTAATTGGGGATAACCTTATATAAGATATTATTTTAACTCTTATTAGGGTAATTAGATCTTTTAGTGCACTTTAACTTTACCGTGGAGAGAAGTTTGGCTTCATGTTCCTTCATTATATGGCATAGATATATAAATGATGATTTTTTTTTTAATAATATATATTCATGTAATGTTGTTAATAAACTTATATTGAATATGTCCTAGATTTATATTCCTACCATTGGGCTAGTCATCTTTACGAATATGGTTTTGTACTATAGAACATATTCAATTATTGGCTCAGTTGATTTTTTCTCTAGTTGAGTGACTTAAGCATAGGAAAAAAATTTATTGACATTGATAAAAAAAGTGCCAAAAACATATCTATGAATGGATTAAATTTTTTAGTAAACTAATTAGGGAGATCATAGAACCATTGCAATGCATAGTCTTTTGAATTATAAGGGAACAACTTAGGATCTAAACATTGGAAACTTAGTCTAAACATGCTACATCAAAAGTGCATAGGTGATGGTTTGGGTTGCCCTTACCATCAAATATAATAATCTTAGGTGCCAAAAATTAGGATGAAAAAGGAGTTTCCACTATATGTTGTGCCAATAGTGTATGTAGGACAACATGAGAGCCCAAGGCATGAGATGGTCTAGTGACACCCTTCTCAAGATGTAACACCTTGTTCTATAGAGAATGGATCTCATGCCTAAGGGATTTTACATCTAGAGAGGAAGGGTGTATACTCCATAGGAGGTTCTTCCATTGGTGAGAGTTAGCTAGTTATATTAGGTTGTTGTATAATTTGAGTTGCTCCCATAATAGGAGTAATAATATTAGCATCTATGGGTTTAGAAGATTGACCTACATTGGACTTCAAAATTTCTTATTAAATAATACAAATAAGGTCATCTTGCATAAATGAATGCTTATAAATTAAATTTTGTAATTTTATGTTATTATTCTCATCAAATTAGTTATCAAATTATGCCATTATAGGTTAAAAAGCAACAAAACAAAAAGTTATATATTCTGAACCTTTGAAAAAATTAAATCTATCAAAGATTACAAAAATACAATAATGAATTAGATCTAATATTTTGAAATTATTTATTAATCATAGAAAATAAAAGGATACAAACCAAAAGAGCATCTAGTGCTAAGGTTTTAACACTATTCAAAGTAATTTGGGTTCACCAAATGATTTATCATTTCTAAGATTACAAAATGTAACCCTATGTTTATAAAGAGATGAGTAATAAATAATGGATTAAAATAATATAGTATAAACAACCACTAATTTTCACAATAATTGATTTATTTGAATATTTTATAAATAAAAATGAGTTAGAAAAGTTTCTCATAAAAGAAAATATGACTGAGATGGACAAGTCATGGGCTAGGAAGTGATACAGAAAAAAGGCAAATTATATTCATTAGAGAAAAAGTGTTAGAACCCCCTTTGAATGATAAAGTGACCCTTTTTCTTAGGGTTAGTGAACACATTTTAGGGATAAAAAATGGCCTACTTGTGGACATGATTTTTCTAAAATTTTCGAAATTTAAACTTTTGTAGATAATTTGAGATGGCTACACTAAAAATTTGAAGATGGTATAGAAACATGAATTATAGAATTTTGAGTAAAGTTTATAAAAAACTATTTTTATTTAAAAATGTTGTATAAATAGGTATAAAATATATAATTTTAAGAGGACTTCCTATTTTTTCAATAAAACATAGTAGATAGATGGTTGTGCAACCCACCATTTTTTTTAGCATCGTTACATATTGTTTTAAACCCTTTGATGAATATTTAGATAAGATATTCTAGTGTGTTATGAATTTTTTTTTCAATGATATTTTTTATTAATTTTAAAATTAAGTAGATCCTCAAAATTGATTAAAAAATGGATAGCTGACCATGCAGCTATCCCCCCTAACTACCCCAAAAAAAAATTATTTTTAAATGTCTGTAGAATTAGGCCTAGTTTGTTACCATATAATTTATTTTGCATTTAGATCAAGGGAAAAAATTACATAAAAATGAATAGGCACGTATATGTGTGGCATTTAGTGGCCTAAAAAGGTGTAGTTATAAATAAATATAGTTTAAACCCTTAAAATAGCCTTAAAATTATAGAAATCATATATTTGGAAAGAGGACATTGTGCTCATCATGATGGTAAATTTTTTGAATTTTAATGTTCAAATCCATAGCATATTTGGCAATTGAATTTTAAATTTTTTGGTTTTTGTTAAAACTCTCAGTCTCAGATGTAGATGCACAGTAATAGGCCTTTGGTTCAAAAATCCAATCCTAGAGTCTCATTTTTGAATTTAAATTCAATTAACATGTACGTGTTATATAACACATTTTATAACATGTATGCATTATATAATGCATACACATTATTTAGAAATAACACTAAAAATTGAAATTCATGTTTCTTATAGTAGGGCAAGGATATACCTTACTACCTTACTTGCTTAAAATTGTACTTACCCTTAAATTTCATGTTACTTATTGATATTATCTTACTTTCCTAAAATCCTATCTTACCTTTTTATTATTTCTTTGATATCTTTGACCAGACCCTTTTATTTATAAATCTTTGAACTAATTTTTTTAAGTGGAAAACCCATTGAATTGGGCTATGTATTATATATAATCTTATGTAAGTAGAAATAAGAATTGAGAACTTGGTGTAATAGTGCATCTCTTGGATATCTACTTTAAGAATGATATATAATGGATCCCAAACCTGTGAATGATGCCTTAGGATACCCAAAAAAAATTCATAAAATGTGATGAATAAAGTCCCTTAAGTTTCCTCCAAGGTCACTTAGTATATCTAATTAAATATACATACATTTTGAGGTCCCAATTGAAATTCTAACAAGAGTCTTATATTCTTACAATTATTCAAGATTCCATTAATGTATTCAAATACATTGTTCAAATTTTGCCTAAAATTAAGATCTCTTATGAAAATATGGTTAATCCTCCATTATGTTCGCCTCCTTCGTCTACCCCTCCATCACACATGGCACAACCATCAACCACTCCATCCATTACCACCTCATCTCAATAGTGTGTCTTTGACATGGGACTAGTCCTAGCCGCACCATGGATGCAACAATTTCAAGCTCAAAAACAAGCTAGACAACACTTGGTGCTTATCAATACTATAGATTTCTATACCTTGCTATGTAATTGGGATGGTAAGATAAGAAATTAGGATGATGGCTATAAGGTACATGTTTTTATTAAATATTTTATTATTTTGGTCAAGTTGGGTACATATTTTATTTTGTATAAGATGTGGTTTTGAGCTCAATAAACTTAAAATGGTCACATGCATCCATTAGTGATGATATGGTTTTAAGATGTTGTGCCTATACTGATGAATATATAACTTATAAAATATCTAAATGCACTAGGGACCTTGTTTGAAACCATTAAGGGATAGATATGCTTTATAAATATAGGGTCTTGTATACCTAACATTGACTAAATATGACATATGTATAAGTTGCCCTAAATCAAAATCTATTGACTTTATTCAAGATAAATTAAAGGTGAAAATTTCCCCTAAATCTAAGACCTATTTCCCCTCAAGGATGATGCTGAGCAAAGTGACCCAATAATTGATCATGTGGATGATGTTCCTCACCACATATAGATGGTTAATAATAATTGAATACAAATATTCACCCCCTCACCAAAGGTTTAAAGATTATATATTTTGTATATATCTTAAATTTTATTGTTCATATTTCATTGTAATGAACTTAAACCTTATGATGTGGATTGTGAAAAAGTAGTGTCTCAGGAATCTTGCTCCAACTTTGGATTTGAGGTTGACGATTCTATTTATGAATTGTGTTCTCTCTTTTGTGTAGGACTTAATATGAATGTAATTTGGGATCTAAATGTAATTCATGGTAGAGGGATATAAATAATTTGAATACATACATAGAAAATTGATAATGTTTGGTGCTCATTCAATTTAAATGGGACCTTAAAGGGCTCTACATGTTAATTTTTATACAAAATTGGTAAGTCAGTGGCTCACATCATGTGAATTATTTAATAGACATGAGTTGCTGGGATTGATGTCAATATTTAAACATTATTTTCTTATATGTGTGTATGATAAATTTGTGAATAAGCCTTAGTTGGATTGGTTGGAGGTGATGGGACCTCCCTAGGTATCAAAGATAATGAGTTTCACTCATGTGAGCTAATAAATGTAGAGAATACAACATGCACATGCCTAGATTTGTCCCTCATGGCATTTTGGATTTGTTCATATTTTTATATCTGTTTCTTATTTCTAATGTGATCATTATGTACTTTTGATGACTTGACATAGTAGGCCCAGGCCCAACCTATTATAGGCTGAAATCATGTGAATTATTTACTAGACATGATTTGATGAGATCGACGTCAATATTTTTTAAAAATTGGCTTATATGTATGTAAAATACTTGTGAATAGGCTTTAGTTAGATTGGTTGGATGTGATGGGACCTATCTAGGTATCAAATATCATGAGTTTCACTCATGTGAGATAATAAATGTAGAGAGTGTACATCATGCACACACCTAAATTTTTCCTTTGTGGTTTCTAACATGTGTTCATATTTTTCCAAGTGTTTCTTATTATTGATGGGATATTGAGTACTTTTGATGACTTGACACAATTGGGCTAGGCCCAGCCTATCGATCTTATCTATTTGAATCAGCCACTTGGTGTATATAAGTACATGTGGCCATATTTAATTAGATCAAGACTCCTAGGGTGCTAATATCTCTAATGCTTAACTAACCATAATTTAATCAAAAATGCAAATGTTGTCAATTTTAATCCATTAAACCTAAATTAGAGTCTACAATGTGATTAAAGGGGCTAAATTAGGTCACGTTTCATGACATGTTGGTCATAAACCCTAATTTTATCACTTGAACATGTACAATTACCTTAACCCCTAATTTCATGACATATACACATGTACAAACCTATTACACTAAACCCTTAACCCTAAATCCTAATGTTAAAACAAACACAACCCTTAAGTTCCCTAATTTCATCACAAATTCATAAATTCATGAATGTGATAAGTGACAATTTGTGAGCCTATTATTCACTAGTTTTGTAAGGACATATGATGGGATTTTGGGAAAAAATATCTCATTTCATCTTACATATTGAGCCTTATTTCATCATATGATGGTCTTATTACTTCATAGTCTTATTAGGAGTCTTATTACATCATGTATTGGAGATTTATGCATCATATTGGGGACATATGCATCATATTTATCCTTATTACATCATATTAATCCTCATTTCATCATATTATAAATTTAATGCATTGTATGATAGTCTTATTGAATCATATGATAGTCTTATTGCATTGTATGATAGTCATATTGCATCAAATTGACCTTATTGCATCATATTAAGCGTCTTATTACATCATATTATGGATTTATGCATCATTTTATAGTCTTATTTAGTCTTATTTCATCATATTATAGTATTATAGGGGATTTTATGCATTAAATATGATCCTTTGTGCTTGTTTTTATAGTATATGCCTATACTTCAAGGAACGTGTATGGTACATGTTACTATAAGTCATATATGTTCCTTGAATAAAAACAAAAACCTACTTTTCAACACATATTTTTATTCCAAATCAAGATTGTTGTCCTCACAAACATTCCTTGTGCACTCTGCATATTATCTACATACTTTCTTTGCAATTTTTTTTGGACACCACATTTTGAAGTAATTTCTTGGTTGATTTTTTCAAAATGGGCTCCTATTCGCATTCAAGGAAAAATAAAAATTTGAAGAATAAAACATCAAAGTAATTAGAAGATTTGAGAGAAAAAAAATGTACAAATGCAAGTATTTTGTTCAAAACAAGGTACAAACACTAACCCTGATGAGCCAAATTCCTTAGATAATGAGGTAATTAACAATAATCAATTGAATAATGATGAAAATGACAATAATTAATTGAATTATTATGAAATTCATAATAAATAATTGAATTATGATGAAATTGACGATAATAAATTAGATAATGTTATAAATTCACATTCAATGTTTAAAGTTTTTGATTTTGTTGAATAAGAGCCTATGCATGACAATTTACCCACCAACAATGAATAAAATTTAATGGAAACAAATAATGATTAAATTAACAATGAAACAAAATTCATGGAAACATATAATGAAAAAACAAACAATGAAGAAAAATTCATGTAATGATTTTGAAACACCCTTTGAATGGATTCCACCAATAACAACACCTCCAGTAATTATGCGTAGAAAAGACAAGTGCTTAATTGAATTTGATGAAAAAAATTTGAAACCAATGCATAACATAATGTCTAACCGCCATTCAACAAGATTGACTGAAGAAATTTGGGATAGTTTCTTTCATAGATTCAAGTATGATAGTCAAAGATGTCAATTATTTATTTCATTGATGAAAGTAGTTAAGATGAGACCTACAATGTACATATTAGGACTAAGAACATCTAACATGGATGATGAAATTATTGAAAATGTACATGATACAAATCATATTGTAGGCTTAAAATCATGCAATATATATTGTAATGTTGCCTGACATATAATGACAATTTGTGTATTAAGTGTTGAAATAGAAAAAAAATGATTGATTTAAAAAACAAGTTGAACACTTGATATAAATAAAACAACATTAATGAAATAAATTGCAAGGCATGAAAGACTTCATGAACCCAATACAAAAGATCTCTAGGAATTCTTTGGTAGACTTATACAAAAGGACATGGCTATAACTGATGCTTTAAAAGACTTACTTGCATAATTTTGGAAAGATAATATAAGAGTTTCACCCAATACAAGAGTTGTAGTGAAAAAAAGAACTGGTTATTGTAACCATGAATGCATCTGAAACATTTCTTGGATACGATTCAAACCCAATTATACTCTTAAGTTTTTGAAAAAATATCCACAAATTATTATTATTCAAAGATTTTTTGAGATAGCCAAACCTTTTTTATGTAAAAATAAATCACACATGCACCACTTGTTGTAGGAAACATGTTGAATTCTCAATGCAATATGATGCTTTTCACCATATTCATTGTACTTTACATACTAACAAAATTTTACAGGACTGTGGTGTAGAAGTTTCACCAAAATCAGCTAGGGAATTTATTCCAAATATTTTTTATGAAAGAATAGATGGACATCTCTTTTATATGAAAGCATGTTTGGATGGAAATTACAGCATTTGAGGTGGATTGTCAAAATTTAAAAAAAGTATCCATGAGGAGTGTACAAGTAAAATTGGATAGGAATTAGTTGGTTTGAGTAAATACATATCAATGCCTTATCAAGTAAAAGATATAAAAGAATATAAAAGGTGTGATCTTGTTATGAAATAGATACCTATTTCAAAATATATGGTCAAATTCATGGAGAAATTTTTTTATAAGTATGTAAGGCACAAGCATAGGGATAAATGGTTTGATAAATATTTCAAGCTAAGCAAGTACACATTCCCACTTGATTATATTGTTTTAGTAGTCAACTTTGCTGAAAATTACACATTTAAACCACAAATGAAAGTTCAATTGTAGTATTACAACTCAACACAAGTTGTCATATTCATGCATATAGCATTTACTCATGAACCTGATAGTATAGAAGAAGATCAAAAAATATTAAGGAAGTAACATTTCTATATCAATGATGACTGATCACATTATATAGAGTATGTGCAAGGTTGTTTTGAGAAGTTCCATGGATAGTTGATTTAGAGGAACATTACTTTGAAATAGCATTACATTTGGTCAGACAATTGCACATCATAATTCAAGAATGCACAGATGTTTTATTAGTTGAGTAGGATGCACATTACCACCAGTGTAGAACACATTTGCAATTTTATTGGGGCTAGTCAAGGAAAAGGGGAGCATGATGGTGTTGGAGCATGTTTGAAAAGAATCATTGGGAGGAGTTAAAATTTGACCATGTTGCTAATTTGATTTATGAAAAGGCTGTGGTTGAATGGTGTAATGAGAATATATGTCATGATGCTCAAGAAAATTCTACTTTTCATATAAATTTTTAGTTAATGGATGGAAAAGACTTAGAAAACTATGAGGATTGTATGACTCTAATAGGTTCAAGTGAACTTCACTCATTTCATAGCTCAAATGCAGGTTCTTAGACTATTCATATGAAACACTTGGTATGATTTTGTTCTACATGCATGGACTCTATTTGGAGTGAGTGTGAGTCATAAGAGTGGGTGGATGATTGGAGTTCCATACCTCTAATTCTAATCAACACATATCTAGTTCCACCAACATTTCAACTTATAGATATGACATGGTCACATGACTTTGACCATATATCTGATCTAGTGTAGTTAGGTAGAATATTAATCTTTATGTACTATTTATTATCATTATCTATCATCATAGTGTCATTCAAAATTGTTTTTATGATGCATGCCATGTTTTTTTAGTTATCAAAAATGAGGACAATGAAGAGGGAGCATATTACTACTTATGTCGGTGTGTAGATGGAAATAAAAAAATTGAATTCCCTAGTCATAGGTGGATAAAACATTGATTATCCCATTGGGTCCATGGAAGTCACTATAACATGGCTTCGATGATATCCTATAGAAAATTAATATGTATGGTTGTTTAAAGACTTTGAAATACACATGAAGATACTATATTATTCAAATTTGGTTCTTGTAATGAATATTTAATTGTAAAAATATCATGAGAGGCCAAAAAATAAGAATATATGGAATGTTTACAATTTAGACCATGAAGCTATTCTTGATACGATCAAGATTAAAGTAGATCTAATTGGTTTGTTGGATTGAAATGCATAGGTATTGTTGGGGTTCTAGATTTCACTCTAGCTGCGTAAGGGGATTATTTAGATCCTCTGCTCAAATCTAGACCAACAAGGTGAATGATCCTATGTTGTGAGTAACCTAAAAGTAGATCAAACCTCTAGAGAAGATCAGATTCCTTATGGATCTATCAACTACAGTAAACCTAAACTATCACTTTCTTAGAAAAGGGAGAGAGAATTGACAAAAATTATAAAAGCATGTAAAAAGTGGTGATGCACCAATGATATGATCACTTGAATTCACACAAAACACACCATGAGACAATATTTTAAATTAAAGAACATCAATATCACATAAATATTTTAGAATAAGGCATTATTCAGTTACCAAATTATAAAGAGAGGGAAAATATCCACTTTAAACTAGATAATAAACTATAAATTGCACTTATAATGACCTATGAGTCTATTAAGCACTTCCTAAAGGTGATAAAAACTCAGACATAAGAAAAGAGCATACATTCAATTAACAATAGTGCATGAATTCATTGAACACACTTCAATCTAGCTTAGAAAAAGATGGAATTAGCACTAATTTGAGGATGTTGCTGAGTCAGGATCCTATCATGAAGGCATAATTTTATAAAATAATTAAATGTCCATTGCCCTTATCCAACTACTAGATATTTTCTTAGAATCATGCCATTATTTACTTGATCTGTTAATAAGGATTATGTCTTGGAACTGGTTGGAAAATGCCATATCTGCATTAGGTGGCCATTTGAATATGAAAATGTGAACCATGATGAGGTAAGACATAGGTATACTATATGTGAAAACCAATCTTAGACCATTAGTTTTCACATAGTCACTGGTCTATCTTCAATTTTTGTATTAGACCCAAAGGATATATTTAACCTATATGGAGCTTTAATGGTAGTGATTGATTTCTGAAATGTGGCCCTCATTCAACCCTGGTCCAACTTTGAGCTTGGATCTTTGATATTTACTTTTCCTAGGTCCAAAATAACCTTTTTGAATTTCATCAAAAATGTCTTAAGCTTACATTTGCTTATTGGTTGTAGATATCTGACTAGACTCATCTATATCATGTCCAACTATCTTTATGCTTATTGGTTCTATAGATCCTTTTGACTTATTGACTCCACATCACTTCATTAGATCTAGATGCATGAATACATGCAAGTATTTTATCTTCTACTAGGACCCACTAACCTTGGACACTTGTCTTATTTGTATTCATCATCAATATCCCTTAACCCTTTTTAACTTATCTCACACCATTGATTTGCCTATGCACGAATGTACATAAGCCATTGATCATTTGCCAACTAAATGCACTTATTCCACTTGTCCTCAACTTATTAGCTCTTTCGATGGTCCCACTTAAATCATCCTTATCCTCAATCTATTATATTTTATATGTATGATTAAGTACAATCCTTTGATTTAGATTTGAATTGTCAACTCTAACTCCACTGGTGCCATTTGTCAATCCTACATTGATTCTCAAGATCTTGTCAGTCTATCAGTTCATGCACTTATTCCATGTGTCAAATTCTTATGATTTCTAACTATTTTGACCCATCTCATTCCATTAGATCAAGATGTATGATTGAGAAAAGACTGTTAGATCTACCTTGGTTTTAAAACCAATATCTATTTATTAGGTCTTAAAATTGGCATTCACATGAACATCATATACATTTTTAGCAACTTTTGAGGCTTGGATCTTGAAGTGTAAAAATCTTGGAGGAAAAAAACTTGATGGAGAAATTTTTTGAGACTAAAAGGGATGAACTAAATTGATCTAAGGACTTGTGAGGATTTATAAGTAAAGACATAAAATGTTGAAGTGAGCTAGTCCATATCTAGTTTGCATGACATCTTGATGATGTTTTAGCTTATTTGGCTAAGTATGGGAAACTTATCAAAATATGACTGAGTAGCCAACTTTGCCCATGCATAAATTCCTTTGCACTTTGGTGGATGACCTGGAACTTAATATGTATTAACTAGGGACCAAGCTAGATAAACCCATATGATCACTTTTTCCTGAGACTACCACATGTGTGAGATATAATATTGGGAAACTACTTACTTCCACTTTATGTCACTTAACCCAAAATGTCAAGATGGATTCAATGAAGAACAAGATAAAATCTATGTACCATCATATCTATTCCAAGCACTCTTAACACCTCATGGGGCTCTACAACTTCTAGACCTACTTCTTGTGACATTATGTCACTCTTCAATTAGGATCTTGCTCACACTGAATTCTTGGATTAGGCACATTTTTGGTATGTAGATGAAAATTGGTTAACATCTTTGGCAACTTAGTTGGGAATCATGCTTGTTATGCTTGAACTCATACCATTTACATGAATCTTAGATTATCATAGTTAATACATGGAGCATTACATGAATGTAATATAACCTCTTGACTTACAAAGATAGAAAAATCTAAAGAATAGGGAAAGAAAACAAACTGAAAGGGAAACTAAACAAAAAATAATGGCAACTAAACTACTAAACAATTGTGCAAGAAAGAAGCACTTATTTAGAACAAAATAAAAAGAAAATTGACTAATGTGTTAGAAAACACTTGGATAAAAAATAGAAAAAACTAACTATGGATAGGGGAATAGTTTTCCTTAATAGTTGTGTTTGAGATGTATCCCATTGACTGACATATGAAGTTCTTCACCATTCATCCTTGTGAGATAAAAAAAACATTGTGGGATTTGCAATTGGAAATTGTATATGGTCCACTCCTGAGAGAATCAAATTTTGTGTGTTTTCCTAGCTTAGAAGTATCTTCATCCCACTTGAGTACCAAGTCTCCTTCTTGGAAACTTCTTAAATAAGTTCCTTTGTCAAAATATTTCTTTGTCATTGCTTGATGGGCCTTCATATCCAACATGGATTGATTCCTTGTCTTCTCTAGCTCCTTGAGCTTATTATATCTTATTTCCATTGGCTTCTCCTCCAAAATATCAAGCTGATGTATTAATTCCAAAGTAGGGAATTCAATAAAAATAGGCATTCTTACTTCCTTATCATTTACTAGCTTATATGGAGAATTGACAAATGACCTCTTATAGGTGATCCTATCAACCCATAAAGATGACTTCAATTTGAGATGCCATGATCTCTGATTGCCTTCTACAATCCTCCTGATGATCTTCAACAAATTCTTATTGTTAGATATATATACATAATATTTTCAAAACTTTTACTGATTACTAACACTTCATATCGTACAAAAACATACCAAGTCTCAATCTCTCTAAGTGCATGTGTTAAGGGGTACATCAAGAAAGGGCTGGGTAGACCATCGATGCTTCATAATATTTTTGTTCCTTTTACCAATTTCCATACACACACTAGCCTCTTAAAACCTTGAACCCTAAGCTTATTTTTCTCTTTCCTATCTATTCCAGTCATTGTCATGCTTTATTTACTCATTTATTTCCTTGTTACCCTTTTGAATTATTCAATACACTAGGTCAACCTGGTCAAACTAGTGTATTCTAGGGACACTTTAGCTATTTTGACTTGTTAGCATCTTGGAAAACCTAACACAAACCTAGTCAGTTAGCTCAAAAATGTACTAGGTTGACTCAATTGACCTAGTACAGTCAACATGTCCAAATGATTTTTAGGCAAGATATTACTATATATACAAGGTCATTTCCCATCATTTAATTGAATAAAATAATTAAGTGAAGAAGTTTGAATAAACATCTATTTATTGACCATTCTAATTGAAGAATAAATATTTATGGTTCAATACTTTCTTTGGATCTCCGATCTTGTCTTGTGTAGAAGTATTTTAGATGCTTAAGTAGGTCATGTATCCTAGAGCTGATTTATCTTGGTTATCCTTACAACCATAACAATCTCTTTTGAATCACCTTGGTCAAAAGAGAGATTGAGTCTCAGCAGGATCATCTTCAAAGATAAGTATTCCTAACATTTTTAATCCTTTGTAAGAGTAGATAGATAATGTAGTATGTATTCTTAACTTTCATGTATTAGGATTATATATACTTTGATGTGTGTATCTATTTACTATGCATATTTATTTTACTTGTTTATTTATTTTGTTTTAACACCCAATTTGTGCCACAAGCTTTGGTGTGAACTAGATTAGTTTACTTTTTTTATTATTAGAATAGTTTACTTTCTTTTTTATTAAATAAGTGAATATCAAGTCATAAGAATATTTTAGGGTTGTTATGAAATTGTGTTAGACTATAGGATTTGGAACCCTTCCTAGCATGATGTGTTGTGACAAGTGATACAAGTGATCCCCTAATTAGGCCTAGTATATCCTCATATTGGTCATGTTCCTACTTAACAAGTATATCCCTAATTAGAAGTGTAGGTGTGCTCTAACTTATCTGATCTGAGATTAATTCATGCACATCATGAAATTTTGATTGCATACATTTTCATGAACCCAATGTGAATTAAACCCTTATTGGATTTTTTCACTTTTATTTCATTTATTTTGTTATTTTATCATCATTTATATCATATATTTTGACATACTAGTTCAATTTTGTTGACCCAATTCTTTTTCTTTGTGCATAGGATCAGGTAATTAGATATAGTTCAACCTAGTATAGATTTTTATCACTTTCTAAACTCTCAGTTTAGCCTACTAGGTTGACCAAGTTGACCTAATGTATTTTTATCCACTTTGTAATAGTTCTTATATAGCCTAATCAATTATCTCGACCTAGAATAAGTTTTAATTTTCTAGATTTTCATACCAACATACTACATCAACTAGCTCGACCTAGTGTATTTCCAATTTTTTAGTCCAACAAACTAGATTGACTAGGTCAACCTAGTGCATTTTCAGCAAGTTCTTATATTACTTGGTTGACCATCTTTACCCAATTTGTATATTTTGGATCAGTTTTCTCTAAGGTTATTGATCAAGTAATCTTCTTCATTTTTATTTCTAAACCATCAAGGTGATTTTACATTATTCTATCTATTTTTGTTTTATAATTTATTTTCAAGTTTATAGACGTCAAAATTACCTCTACACAATGAAATAGATCGACCTAATTGACCTAGTTCTGTGTCTTGTTTACTGTCTGAAACAACTTGATCAACTTGGTCAACCTAGTAGGTTTTTTAGACCCTATCTTTAATATTACTAAATTGAAACTCTTGACCTAGTTCTCTGTGTTGTGCATATAGTGTTTTCACTATACCTTGTTTCAAATTTGGAATTTACCTTGTATGTTAATCACATTTTTCTTTCTAATTAGGATGTTTTTAATTAACCACTTATTTACACTATTTTATTCTTTTACACACATAGCCAAATCACATAACATCAAAAATCATTTTAGCACTTGACTACCCATGCCAACCTACTTGGATTTCATCACCAAGGGGGAAGCTGACTTGATGCTCTGGTCAAGTATAAAGCATTGTTAATAGTATATTTTGGCTAAACACCCAACACCCTTATCATTATGGTTTGTGAAGGGGTAGGACCTAATACGAAGCCTATATCATTACCATTATAGTCCCTTTCATCCTAAACATACCTAAAATCATCCATAGTTTATATGTAGTACCTTTATTACAACCAAATTCTTATTACTTAAAATCATTCTTAATAATCTAATTAACATTATAGGTTGACCAACTAGCTAGCTTTACTTTTCAAGTTATTTGCTTACTCTTTGCTCAAATATGTGTGCAAGAACTTGTATTACCCAGCATTGGTTCAATATTTTTGCTTTATGTGTATCAATTAGATTGGATAGCATTAATTTAATTGATTGTTTTTTAATTTCAACATCTACTTTTTTAGATTAATTACAAACTATCTCACTTTATTTTCATAAATTAATTATCATCTCTTTATTTTTGTTATTTATTGTACTAGGTTGACTTGGTCGACCCAACATATTTTTTAGCCCTTGTACACTACATTAGGTCAAATTGGTCGAACTATTACTATTTACAAGCTTTTTCCCCTTTTTTCCAATCTTTGTTCTCTGTAATAGGTCAATCTTATTGACCTAGTTCAAGCTTCAAAAACCCAATTTTTGCACTAAGTCAACCAGGTTGACCTATTTCAGTTACGTTCACCTTTTTATTCTTTGTTTATCTCATCTTTCTTTTCCTCATTTCATCATGGACTATCTATTTGGTAGTAATATTAAAAATCAGTCAGCATATATGATGGAATTCACTAATCTTAATAGGGTCTCCCATAGACAAAGTAGGTTTCCTCTCGAGAATGTTAGTAATGTCTATATTCTAACCCACACAACCAACTATGGGAATCCTCATATTACCTATTTTCACCAAAACCCTCCTATTTTCTTAGAGGATCAGATTGAATTAGAATATACTCCTAAAATGCTTTTCTTTATCATAGAATTCCCTCAACATAGAGGGGAGGATCCTTCTACCATCTATAACCTCATGATTATCCATCAAGTTGAAGAACCTCATTCTCCTACTTCCACTTTCTCAACTAGATTTGGGGGTACCAATTTATTTTCTTCTCAACCTCTTCCTTCAATCTTGACTCCTTCTAATGCCATGACATCTTCTTCCTTAACTTTTACTTTCATGCTTAGTATCTCAATTAACATGGAAAGTTCTACATCTAGTGGGTCTCTTATAAGACCTACTATTATTAATCATTACACTAATTCATTGTTTTCTACCCAAGGCACTCATGCCTCTAGTACTTCATCTCAACCATTTACTAGTCCATCTTTTGCTTCACAAGAAAATTTTGCCACTAATGCTTTAAATTCTCATAACTCTTCTCAAGCTCATATCATTACTAATAATGGTACCCAAGACACTAATAGCAACACAAACACCAACACTACTTATTTTAATAAAACTAATCAAACTCATCAACTATTATTACAAAATCTCAACCAAATAAACACATTTCAAACTCATAATATAAATCAAATGATGAGAATGCAAAACCACCTTCTTAATCTTCAAACATAACTATAACCAATGGCTTGGGCCATGCATAACCAAAGTTTTCCTCCTCCCCCTCTTTGATATTCTCAAGGAAATATCATTCCTCAACCTCCCTTAGTAAATAAAACAATCAATCATCTACAAAATGAACCTCTCACCACTCAAATTTCTAATATTGACATTAGAGGTATAACACCTACAATTTCATACAATGGATAAAATGATGCCACCCTTCATCTTAAAACATTCAAAAATCTTTATAAAGATTGGGTCAAACTAAAAACCTTTGATGCTACCAAGCTCCTTGCCAAAACCCTAAGAGGTAATGCCTTGGATTGGTACAACCAACTTAGACCTGATTCCATTACTAGTCTATAAGATTTAGTGAATGTTTTAGTACAAGAATTCCAAACTAGTGATGTTCTTAAAAATACTTTGGCCCATTTCATAAATTGCAAATAAAATAAAAATAAAACTACCCAAGCCTTTGTTAAATGATGGAATATTTTGTCAAACATGTGTGAACACAACATGGTAGATGATAATCTCTTAAATCTCTTTACAAATTATTTATTTATTAAATTACCATATCAATTTCATACCCTTTCTCTACATACCTTAGAGGAGACCATTGACCAAGCCAAATGACAAGATTTCCTTATGCATCGATTCCAACCACCCCAACCTTCCATGGGTCCTCATCTCTTACTTAAGAATAAAAACTATGATATTACCTATGATGGTTTTATCGATTCATATGATACCATTGGCAATGTTCAATCTATCATCGGTATCCCTTCTTCAGAACTGGCTCCTTCTCAACAATATACTAATCCTCATTTCTCTTCAGCAAATAACATTAATGTTTATAAACCTCTTTCTTTAGTTGAATTGCTTAAACATATAGCTAGGCCTCTTCCTCAATAAATGGACCCTACTCATCCTATGAAAACCTAGTATAATCCTAGAAACTTTTGTTGGTTTCATACTAGTTGGGGTCACTCTCATGAGACCTATAGGAAAATTCATAATTTATCTATGGATTTTATTCTTGGACCTAATTTTGATCATGATTCTATCACTTATAAGCATCAACAATATTATGATATTGCTTTCGAGGATTACAAAACTCATGATAAAATTCAAGCCTTGAATCAAGCAAATGCTCATTTAGCTATCTATAAAGATCCTTTACCTAACCACCAACCTATTCAAGAAAACCAAGACAAGCCCACTTTTTCAACCAATAATGTTGAAAGTATTTTTGAACCAACCTTCAAAGAGAATGTGGTTAGCATCATTAATATGTGAAAGGTGGTGGCTTTCATTGATTCTCAAACTATCTACAACCCACCTCCCTCTCTAACATACTGTGTTGTCTAAGATTATTCTCTAAATCATTTGAATGAGTTGGGTAAAGAAGATCTTATAACCTTTGATGGTGGTCCAATTTCTGATTTTCCCTTAGATAACACATCCCATTCTATGTCTACCATTCTTCCATCATCTTCTAATACTAATGGCAATCAATCTTCCAACAATAATCAACCTTTAATTACCACTTCCTACAAACTTTAAGATCAATATAAACCAACAACTTCTTCATCACCAAATGATTTATAGCCTTCTTATAAAGGTTCTCATTCCTATCAACACAAATTTTAGTGCTCTTCAAATCTACCATTTCAAGATATTCTCAACTATTATGCACCTATATCTAATAATATTCTCATGGGTTATGATGAATGGGATCTCATAGTGGAGCTCACTAATCTCTCATCTCAAATTCAATTTCTTGAACTTATGAAGACCTCTCCCCATCATCAGACCCATCTTGTACAACTATTATTTGAAATGAATATCAATCATCCTCCCTTAGCAAGACAAGAGGCAACCTTATCTGGTTATGAGGATAGTATCTTGAAACAATGTGAAGAGATGTCCATTAATTTTGATCAAACTCTCAACTCTTTTCCTTTTTTGAAATTTCCTATTTCATCTATGATTCTTGATGAGATTTTGCTTTGTTTAGATGATCATCCTTTATTTATTGACATCTAAATAGGTGATATCCAAGTTAAACAAGCATTGATTGATGAGGGTTTAGGCAATTATGTTGCTTCTCTTGATTTCATTAAGAATTTTGGATATTTAGAATGCAATCTTAAGTCTACACGTAGCACCTGCTAAGGATATGATAGAAGGTAAATGCCTCATCTTAGGTGTGTGTGGCTTCCCATTACTATCCCATCCATTACCATTCATGTAAATTTGATGATATTTAACTTTCCCCTTTCTTATAAAATATTACTTGGTAGGCCATAGAATCATCGTATACGATCTATCACTTCTTCTATTGGCCAATGTGTTAAATTCCCTCATAATGGAGCCATTATAGGATTCAAGCAGATACTAACCCTTAGAATTTTGAACAATTCCAATATCATGGTGTTTGAAATATTACTACTCTTGAACCTTTTCCTATCATTCCATCCCATGAGTCACAATAATTAAATTTTCTTGTCAACTCAAATAAAGGTTACAGTGGGCATCCTGAACTCATTGGTAACATTCTTCCCAACCTTTTAGAATCTGATGATGATGATGAGCTTGATGAGTTTAACTTAAAGATTAAAACTTTTGATCTCTCACCTCATCTCATCTTTCAGCTTCCTGCTTCCTTACAGCCTCATTCTCATAAACCTCCTTGTGATGACATTATCGTATTCTTATCTAAGACTCAACATTCTATTCACCATGCTTCTTCTGATGACAAAGGTATTCCAAATTGTGTCATTGATCTTCATATGCTAGATTATGATGATGGATATTATATAGATGATCCTTTATTAGGTGGTCTTGTCCAAGCCTATAGTGTCAAGATTTTGTGTTACCATTCTTATTTACTTAAGTATTTTTATGTATATTCTCATGTTCCAACATTTACAGTTCTTGATTTTTGAATTTGTCCTCTTTATCACAAAGTAGAGATGGTGCCAACACCTCCAATTTTTGAGGAGCTCCATAGGACTATGCTCATGGATCATGATATAACCAAACCTTATCACTTTTACACACCTGGGGTAGGCCTCCTTAGGCCTTCTATTGATCCCACCCCTCCCATAGTGGAACATGCATCAAAACTAGTTATTATTTCTTCTTTCACTATCGATGAACCTACTCTTGCTTCTTTCACCACTATTATTTCTAAGAATCCTAGTTACATTCCTTCTCCACCACTACCTTATCTTGGTAATGGTTTTATTCCTTTACCTAGGATGGATCCTATGCCCACAAAATGGGCCAATGATCCATCTCTTTCTTCTTCCATGCCTATTATACCTTATCCAGTGAGTATTTCTCCTAGAAAAACTCACAAACATATCTATTGCTTCTATGGGATAGATAATCACTCTTCTACCCATTTTTGTAAGCTACAACAATATATTGATACCTTGCATCCTTTTTACCCATAAATAGACACTACCTTTCCTCCTCTGAAGATCCTTCTTGACTATATACCTAAGTATGGAGAAAGGTATTGTTTATGGCACCAATGTGTCACACATCATACTGATCAATGTCGTACCCTTCAATAGCATCTTGAGGACAATATTATAGCTATTATTAGAACTTCTATCATTCCTCCCATAGGTCATTCTTGAAAGAAGTCCCCCCCTTATTCTCTCATAGTTAAATCTCTTGTGGTCCCTTCACGAACTTATATACCTCCACCTATGGTTCCTTCTCCACCCGTGGATCCTCCTTCACCTATGGATCATTCTCCACTGGTGATTCCTATGTCTCTCATAGATCCCATTCCCACACATTCTCCTAACCATCTTTTGCCTAATTTCCCTCCTCAGTATGATCTAATGAGTATGCCTACTTTTTCAGTTCAGGAGATTAGAAGATAAGTATTTACCCAATATTCAACAAAGATAGATGATACATTAAAAACAATATGCATTCATCTTCATTGAGATTTATTTGATGTCTTGGATAATGTGTGTAGATAGATTTACTAGTATTTATGAAGCACATGCATGGTTCCCCCTTATTTTCATTTGGATTGGATGTGTGCTCCAATTTTATTTTCATATATTTGATTATATCATTTGACATTGTGTCAAATTATTTCTTATCTTATCATTTTTGTCCTTCTTGTTGTACTATAGTTAGCTTATATTTTTATGTTTTTGCATATAATTATCTTTTCCTTATCATGGCTATTTTTCATTTATCATTGCTTTCTTTTCCTTTAGAGTTTTTTCTCAAAAATCTTCCCTTGTATCTTCATGATTGTTTTCTTCTTATATTTATTTGTCACAAATAGTTGCTATGGTGACTTGGTTATATCTACCCTACTCCCTTTGGTTATTATCTCCTTTTACCATGTGATCACTTAAAAAATAGTCATTCTCATTACTATTTCATTTTATCAATCCTCCTTTGTATCTCCCTTTTCCTTCTTTCATTTCTAAAAATTAAGAATATACATGGTTGAGACTTGAGATCACATACTTATTCATTTCCAAGCCTAAGTTTCCTAGTCAGTCTTTTATCTTTGATTACTTAGCTTCCCTTAGCTTTAGATGACATCTCTTTTATGTGTATCAATATCTCTCTCATGATTGGTCACTCCAAATCCATAAGGAAGAGGAATAAGAAAAATCCTTTAAAATAAAGTTAAAAGCCAAATCATTTAAATAAAAGGCAATGATATCAAAAGTCAAAAATATTCTTAAAAGTCTAATCACACTAAAAGACATGATTTAAATCACACCTCCTTCTTCTAGTTAAAGCTCAAACTCCACATTTGGCCTCACGATAGAGCTAAGGTGCTTTAGGGTGCAGTAAGTTAGTAGATTAGAAGAGGATAATAAAAAAAATCTTTTAGTGTTACCTACTTTCTTACGCAAGTACCTAATCTTCAAAGTAGACTGATAGCTTTTTTAAGGGTCTTGAGGAGAGAGGAAAACATCATGGGGAGGTAGGTCCATTTTAAATTTCCTTGTACCAATCTACCTTCATGAGTTGATCTTATTATCACACTTACTTGCTTACAAATCTTTGTGTCTATCGCAAGCAGGTTTCCTTTATACATAGATGACCACTAGTCACTTAGTGTCTTCTCATGTCCTTAGTATGCCTCTTTCCTCCTAAGTTCTTCTTATAAGATGCCTATGTATTTACTTTTTACACTCCCTTATTTATTCCCTTTACTAATATTTCCTCTTAGGAAATATTGTTTTTCTTTTTGATCACTCCCCATGGGATTTCATTTGTGATTAGCTTTGTAAGACTGTAGATAAGACCCAACATCCCTCATAAATTACCAGCTTTTTCATCCTATTACCCACATCATTGATTTACCATTCCTTATCCTTATACTTACCAATGTTGTTTTGGTACCCCTGGGGTTTTTTTTTATGAGTTGCAGTGTAAAACCATGGATAGGACCCGACCCTCCTCATAAAACAATTTTTTTCCAATAAACAAGTCACCATCTAAGTTACATGTGTCAAGTAGGAAATAAGATTCGATTGATTATGAGGTTACACATCATTTGACATGCTTCCCATCTTGAATTAGTATGTTTCATGATTACTTCATTTTTCTTTTGCCTTTTATTTTCTTATTTTCTATGTGCATGTAAGATTACAATCATTTCTTCAATTTATCATACTTCCAATCTTGACTTACTATGATAAATTTAAGACTAGGTTTTTACAAATTTTGTTTTTATTTTATACTTCCCATTGTGAAATAGTATAATTGATCGACTTAATTTTGATTTGTTTTAATTACCATTTGTGTTCTTTTACATACTTTCCATCTTATTACTTTGTGGTCATACTTCCCAACATGATATTTAGTATGATTTTACTTGTTTTAATTTGGTGCAAAAATATTTTAATTTATTTGAAAATAAAATCTCCTTTTTACCATCTTATTTACCATTTCTTGGTTCTTTATACTTATATATATATATATATATATATATATATATATATATATATATATATATATATATATATATATATATATATATATATATATATACACACACACACACACACACACACACACACACACACACACACATACATATAGATATATATATACATACATACATACATACATACATGTATGTATGTATGTATGTATATCTATATGTATGTATGTATATATATATATATACATATATCATGAGTTTGATACAACATATACAACTGTATATATATGTATGTATGTATGTATATATATATATATATATCTATATGTATGTATGTATGTATGTGTGTGTGTGTGTGTATATATATATATCATGATTTTGATACAACATATACAACTGTATACAATGTTCTAGCTCTAGGGCTGGGCTCCATCATGTCTATCTCATGGTCTATCCATGCTGCCTATTGAGGCCTCAGTCTAAATCCTTTGAATGATATGTTTTAATGAGGTAGTCCATGATTTTAATCCCTCTACCTATCTCTATAGACATTCCATCTATAATTTTGCCTGCACCAACTCAGTTTGGGTCACTGCATGTGCCTGAGTTAGCTAGGTTTGTATCACTATATATGTCTACATCATTTGTTTCATTGTATCTAGATGCATATCTCTCTCACCAGATAGGGCCTACTAAGATTTCCTCTCCATTTCACCCATATATACTAGTGGTTATGCCCTCTCTCTGCATCTGTATCTACCTCGCAACCTCTCCCACTAGTCTAAACTAGCTCATCTAAGCTAGGTTAGATGGTACACATATATACTCCAATGTAATGGTGTTGTACAATTGTATATTCTCATCTAGGAAATCATGTTGTGCTCTCCTAACCAAGGACTCCCATCTCTCCTCCTCATCCTTAGGTAAACTTTTAAAATCACACCAAATGGATATTAGATCACTGTGATATCTCATAATATCTATCTATTTACCAGATAATAACTTAAGAAATAAACTAATCATATTTTATTACCTAGTTGTGGCTTAGACTGTATAGTCTCACCATCCACATGACTTCATAGAATAGTCTCCCTATCTATGTGTCCTCCTAGTACCTCCTATATAGGTTACCTCCTCAGCTCAAACCTAGTTGTCATGGCTCACATATATCTTAACATGTGCCTGAGTGGTCTCTCTCTAATTTGTATCTCCTCTAGCTCCTTCGCTAACTTATCAAGGATGATGAGGGTCTCTACTCGCTTCTCCTACCTCTATCACTACCATGTCCTTAGTGGATATATCTTATCTCTCTATAGAGCTAGTGGTGGTACATCTAGTATTTCCACCTCTACCTCCAACTCATCCTACTCTACCCCTCATCATGCTCAACCAATCCATATTCACTCCTAGTGTGGTCATAATATTGATCTCACTATTAGTGGTTTGAGTCCCCTCTTCCCTCATGGCTCTCTCATATGTTGATCCCACTACTTAGGTATGATTATAAGTGTCACTAGATGAGGTAGACCCATCTACCCTAGCACTTATGCCACTAAATGTGGCTCTTTCTACCATATATAGTAACCTTTTACATCTTTCCTCTCTAGTTTTGGTCTATCTATGTGCTAACTCTCCTAAGTAGTTTCTAGCTACTCATATGGTCACCTTATTATGTCAATGCATCTCATCATCTGTAGCACTGGCATGGGGCATGGCTCATCCTACTTGGTCCTCCCTCCATCTCCTCACCTGACGTAACTTATCATTGACCACATGGGGTAACCTAGCTAGCTAATACATAGGAAATCTATCATATATCCATGTTGTCAATAGTATGATCAGTCTCATGGTCTTATGGCCTCTAATCCATATCTTAAATAGATCATGAATAAGTTAGACCTATCTATTAGATCCTAGAGCATATAGTACTCACTCCTTCAACATCATCCTACTCAAGGCTACAACATATAGTGGTATCTTGCCATCTGACTTATGATAGAGCACTCACTATATCACAAAGCCTATCACCACCTTCTAGAGATATAAAATTTGTGATATATATACATCATCCATACTCACTCTCTACCCGAGAAATATCATCTTTGAGCTTGTAGCCCACATGGCTAAGGATATCCTATCCTCCATGCTATCTAATATCCCTATAGTTATCAATGTTCCTACTATGGGTAGTTTTAAGATGGGATAGACATCCTCTAGTGTGATGGCCACCTTTGTCACATCCCATTCCACCTCCCATATAAAGGTGTTGGTCAATGTGCCCAATAACTAAGGATCATGACCACCACATCTACACTCAGGGGGGTCCTACACATGTCTACTATCCCTCCTAGAACTATGGCTACTAGTCTAGATTTGTCTCCATCTATCAATCTCCCTAGTAAATCTGACAACCAAGACACATCTAACAATCTTCAGAACCATGATTATTTCTACAATAAAGAAACAATAAAGGATGTATTATTTCCTCCATATCATGTGTAATCATAATACATTCTTTAATCAATAATAAGAATAATTAATTCATTTGGATCCATTTTATCCTATTTTGGTCCCTCTTACCCTTCTTTGGTCATTTAAGACCATTCTAACCCTCTTTTGACATCCTACATGTTTTTTTGTGCTTATTCTAGTTCCTTGGTAAAACTATTTTGATCATAATTTACATATTTTTGTCATAGTTGACTTTAAATTCCATGTTAACCCTCTTATTTTCCCCTCCTTGGTTCTGAGTTTTTCTTCTAGCCCTTTTCAACTAGTTTCTCATTTCATTTTAGCTTTTTAGCCTGCCAAATACATTAGGTCTACCTAGATCTACCAAGTCAACCATATGTATTTTCATCTTGATTTAACCTACTAGGTCAACTTGGTTGACCTAGTAGGTTTAGTGTGCTGACCTAGTGTATTTTATTTAAAATGTGCATTTTTCTAGTTTTCCCCTATTTCCTCCAAACCCATTTCCTGTCTCCCCATTTCCTACCTTATTATTTAATTTTTTTCAATTTTGAACTATATAAATGATTAAAATAAAATTTTATCAAAATTTCACTTAATTCATTTCAAATTTCAAAAACTAGTTTGAGATACTTTGTTGCATACCTGTAATGCACTCGTTGTCACTCTTAGAACTATCTCTCACCTAGCATGTTGTTCCCTAACCATATTAATTGATTTTATATCCAAAGATCTTTTTCCTTTTTCTTAAAATTTGAAATGATAAAATGACTTCTCTTTTTCTTATTTAAAACCACTTTTCAAAACTCAAATTCTTTCAATTATTGTCCTTTAGATTCTTTATTTTGCCTCTATATTTGTTTCTACTCGTCTATTTTATAAACTATTAAATAAATTATATTCATGGTGACGTAGAGATTATTTTCCACTACTATATGTCTATCTTCCAAAATATTTTATTTTTGGTTATTTATTGCATTAACTTCTATAGGCTTGCCTAGTGTGCTTTACATTGGATGCCTTCACTTTCTTGCAGTCTTCTTCTTTATCTACAACACTAAGGTAAGTTAAAGGTATGTGTTTTTCAATTGAATCCTCTCATTTATCTTTTTTTTGCTTACTACACCATACTTAGCATTAGCATTATGTGTTATCATATTTTATTTCCAAAGCACCATCTCATGTTGCACTTACGTGGCATTTGATGAGCTTTGCCTAGGTATAAACATAATAATTTCAAAAAATTTACTGATTACTAACACATTTTATCTTTCAAGAACCTATTGAGTCTCAATATCTCTAAGTTCATGCCTTAAGGGGTGCATCGGTAAAGGGGTGGGCAGACCATCAATTCTTCTTAAGATTGTTTTTCCTTTTACCACTTGCCATCTACATACCAGCGTCCTAAAACCTTGAACCCTGAGCTTATTCTTCTCTTTCATATCCATTCCAATCATTATTATGATTTATTCCCTCATTTATTTCCTTATTACCCTTTTGACCTATTCAGTATACTAGGTTGACCTAGTCAACCCAGTGTATTTTGGGGACACTTTAGCTATTTTGACTTGTTAGCATCCTCATCGACCTAGGACAAACCTAGTCAGTTAGCCCACAAATGTACTAGGTTGACCCAGTTGACCTAGTAAAATTGACATGTCCAAATTATTTTAAGGCAATACACTACTATATATACAAGTTCATTTCCCACCATTTAAGATAATATAAGAATTAAGTGAGGAAATGTGAATGAACACCTGCTTATTGACCATTCTACTTGAGGAATAAAGCTTTAGGGTTCAATACTTTATTTAGAGCTCCAATCTTATTTTGTGGAGAATTATTTTGGATGATTAGGTAGTTTGTATAGCCTAGAGATGATTTATATTGATTATTGTTACAACCAAAACAATATCTTGCAAATCACCTTGGCCAAGGGAGAGATTGAGGATCAATAGGTTCATGTTCAAAGGTAAGTATTCCTAACTTTATTTCTTCTTTGTAAAAGTAAATAGATAATGCAGTATGTATTATTATCTTCCATATAGTAGGATTCCATATACATTGATGTGGGTATATGTCTCTTATACATGTTTAATTTAGTTATTGTTTATTTATTTTGTTCTAACCCCCACTTTGTAACAAAAGCTTTGGTGTGCACTAGATAAGTTTACTTTTCTTATTATTAGAATAATTTACTTTCTTATTTATTCCATAAGTGAATACAAGTCATAGGACTCTTTTAAGGTTATTGTGTGATTGTGTTAGACTATAGGCTTTAGAACCCTTCCTAACATGATGTGTTAGGACAAGTGATACAAGTGATCCCATAATCGGGTCTAGTAGATCCTCATATTGGTCATGCTTCTGCTTAACAAGTGTATCCACAATTAGAAGTGTAGATGAGCTCTATCTTATCTGATCCATGATTAATTCATGCACATCATGTAATTTTCATTTTATATAGTAGATTAATCAAGGCCATTACCTTGTGGATAATAGTTTGATGAGGTACTGAGAAAAATACCATGTTAAACTACCTACTCACTGATCTTAGATCCTAAAAAATCCATAAAATTATAAAAAATTATAGTTGAAGGAACCCAAAACATAGTAATTAAACCTTCATACATGTATAAAACACTAGTTTCAATGGCTTCTTTTAATGCTACTACCTCTTTCCATCTAGTAAAATAGTTTTTGGCAGTCAGGATCCACTTGTGTCCCAAGCTTGATGGGGGGTTGAAAACACCAATAAAGTTTAATACACATTATAAAAAGGGTTGATTAACTTAAATTGGTTGGAGAGGTAATTATTTAAGCTCACTTTTCCAACAAACATGGTACACTATCTATATTTCCTTATCCATGCATGGCAATCACCAAATAAACTTAGCTAGTAATACCCACCTCTCATGATTTTGTGAGATGTAATCTTTGATGAGTAATGTCCTACACCATGTCCATCATGGAATTGCTCACGTAACCTATGTTTTTGACCTATTTCTATGCATATTAATAGTATACCATTGATATGTTTTTTAATTAATACATTATCAACAAGGAGAAAAGGAATTGACTGTAATCATAAATATCTCCTTTTTGAAAGAGTGAGATGAGAATGGTAAATACCATCTTGCACATAGTTTACCATATCTTGGAACCAGCTAGAAGTTGAGGCCTGATTACTTTTAATATCTTGAATACTTGACACCATAACATGTCTATTAAACTCCTGCAAGTCTTGGGCTATATGTTCACATAGACCTTTGCCTCTAACCAACTTTGTGACTTTGATCTCAATGTCATATTCCATGACCTTGGTTATCCAACCAGGTCTTTTGTCACTTAGATCCTTGTTAGGAAGAAAGTATTTGATACTTGGATGTGCAACCATCAAATGTATCTTATTATTGGACATCAAATACCTAAACTTTTTAAGAGACCTTATAACGAAAAGAATGTGCTTCTCAATGAAAGAATACCTAGTTTCATATTCTTCTAGACCTTTATTGAAAATGGCTATTGCCTTTTATAAAGTCTCTTTATTATAATACATGAGAATATCTGATATTATGTCAACATTAGAATATTTGTATAAGAATAAATATTTTGTAAAATTAGGGTTCAATAGGGTAGGAGCACTGGCTATATCTCTCTTGATTTTTTCAAAACTTTTCACTCCTTTAGACCAACTGAAACTTTGACCTTTCTTTAACATGGTTGTAAGTGGCCTAGATAAAGTAGCAAAAATTAGAATGTATCTCATTATGAATTTAATATTTACTAAAAATATTTGCAAGGCTTTCTTATGCGTAGGCAATGATAGTGTAAGAATTGATTCTATCCTATCAGGATCTATGCTTGTACCTTTCTTTGAAATGACATCTCCAAAAGTCATATCTTCATGAATAGAGAAAACATGCTTTTTTGGGTTCAAAGACACTCCAATTTCTTTTCACCTTTCAAACACCTATCTAAGATGAATCATATTCGTATTTGTGCTATTAGAGAAAAAATTTATGTCGTCTAGATAAACATGAATTAACTTGTTGAGGAGACCATAAAATTTCATGTCCATAACCTTCTAAAAAGTGGCTCCAACATTAGACAAAAAAAAAGGGCATCTTATTGTATGAAAATATCCCCCACTTTATGGTGAAGGTTATTGTGTACTAGTCTTATTCTTTGACCAAAATTTGGTTATATCCACTATAACCATCTAATAAAGAGAACCTTTTTAAACAAGCATCTAGTTGTAAAATTTGTTCCATTGATGGCAATGGATAGTGATCTTTGAGAGAGTACTTTTTGAAGTCACAAAAGTCAACACATAGCCTTATCTCATCATTATTTTTATGTAATAAAACAAAAAAATTTACCCAAGTTGAGTGCTTAATTGGAAATATTATGGCCAACTCAATGAGTTTATGCAATTTAGCTCTCATTAGAGGTTCAAGATTTGGATTGATTGGCTTTTGCCTTTATCTGATTGGCCTAGTCTCATATTCTAACTCAATTGTATGTTGATATAGACTTGGATCAAAACCTTTAAGGTCACTATACTTCCATGCAAATAAATCTACAAAATTTTAACATAACTTAATAAAATCTTCTTTCTCTGAAGATGTCCAAACATTTCCTAGCTTTAGATTTTTATTAGTTACAATCTCTACATTTGTGTAGTGTTCTTCCTTGGTTGATAAAGAAAACTTTTATTTTATTAATTCATCATCTCTAATGAATATATTTTTTTAGGGTGACCAATCCTTTAGACAACTTTTTTGTATTTAACTACACAATATGATCATCATACTATTACAAATGCTTGTCTTGGTTCCTTGAGGAGAATTCAGCTTCCTCTTGTAAGAATTTGACAATCTATATGTCATATTAAAATAATTTCCAATTTTCATGATTATATGTGACATAAGTTCTCAAAACTACCTTGATATGTGATTGGACTTTATCCCTTTTTATATCATCTGGGATACTGAATTGTGATCCAATAGTAGTTAGCATGTCTACATGCTTATTTTGATTTCTTGATATGGCCTAAATATTGAAGGATTGAAATTATTCAACTAAGTCACATACTCAATGATTATAAGACATAAGTAGTGGGTTATTCAATATATTAATTCCTCTCACTTGATGAACTACTAGTTCACTATCTCTAAAGACATGTAAGGAATTAACCTTCTTCTTTCTTACCCATTACAAACCATGCACTAGTGCTTCATATTCATTGAAATTATTCGAACAACAAAATTGAAACTTAAGAGAAGAGAGATACCTTTTATTATCTAAATAAATTAACATAATTCCATCTTCAGTTTCATGTTTGTTCCTAGATCCATCAAAATACAACTACCACAGTCCATCACTAAGTTGTTGATCTTTCATCAATATTGGAATTAGTGCATCATTTTTATGAATATAATAGACACTAAGTAATTTTTTCTTAAATTAGATTATATGGATCATGATCATGTAAATCAGAGGCCCATTCATCAAGGAAAATATTTTGCACTCCATCTAGAGGTGATTCAAATTCAACCTCATTGTTTTCTAACACCTTGTCTGAGATAACACAATTAGTGTTCACTATGCGCGGCATATATGGCTCCAAATAAAATATTGCAATAGGTTTAGATTATATGGTCACCTTAGTGACATATATAGTTATGAACACTAGATAGGTCTAATTAGTTAACAAATATTCTCCAAATTTTTAAGTAAAATCTCTTAACAAACACATGGCAAAATAGGGAGGTAGGTCTACTACAACTACATCTTGCTAAATAATAACATTAGGGAAAGCATGTAATGTAAAATTTAGGTCTTTTATCATGCCTAAACTTTTCATTTTTGAGCCATCTAATTGCAATAATCCTTTGGTATTTATCTCATAGACAAGACCAAGCTTGTTTATAATTTGTTTGGTCATGACAGTGCTACTAGCTCCACTTTCTACCATACAATTATGGACTAAACAGTCACCTACTATCAAAGAGAAATAAAATGGAGGCTTGTTGCTTGAATTTATATTGGATTTATCCACCTTTGTCATGTTATTTATCTTTTGATTAGGTTACTTGATTTTTTGGTCTAAATTGGCTAAGATAGCTTATTGTTTTTCAACTAGTTCTTTAGATATCTTGAGATCTGAAAGTTGTTTAATTAGCATGTCATTTTTCCTTGGGATGTCAATGGAATCCCACATGATAATACTAAAATTTTATTTCTTCATTTTATCAATAATGTTATAATATGTTACACTAACCTTTGGCTATAACTTTTGAGCTACTAGTTGTTCTCTAGTTAGGGGCATTTGGGGAACTTTCACCTTCTTTGTGTTCTAAATATTCTATTATATAGGAATAACAAATTGATATTTGACATTATTTTCCATGAAATTAGGAACACTAGAAGTATCACTCACTTCCTGATCTTCTTCAACTAATCTTATTTTAGTTCTAGTCAGAGCTACAACTTGATCATTTGTGTTGCTAGTTTCACTAACTTGGTTGAATGCAATGTGATCATCTAAATGCCAATTAACATTGATAACATTAGGTTTCCCTTGAAATTTTTGAACCTTTCCTTTGATTTACATATTTATGTCTTCATATTGACCACATTGAAGATGGAAATCTTCTTGTGTTATTTGTGGCATGGTAATCTCTTATGATACCAAAGCTTGATTCTAAATGTCATTTGGATTGGAAAGTTGCCAACCTATATCTTGTATTAAGTTATTTTGGGGAATACTAGATTCTTAGCTGGAAGGCACATTAGGATCAAGGGTTGCATATGACTTAGTTTGGGTTATAGCTCCTTGATTTTGATAAGGTTGCATATTGTCCTTAAAACCTTAATAAGGTGGTCTTTGGTTATTGAAAGACTGTTAGGTACTATAGTTTTTCTAGTGATAAGGTCTACCTTGGTACCATTATCTCTTCAGTGAAATAATTTAATTTTTGAAAGCTTATAACATGATTTTCAAATCATTGATCTCACTAGATTTATTAGGAGGTGCTCCAATTTGGGCTTTTAGAGATCGAATAGGGGTTATAGATGCAATTTGAGGAACTTGAGCAAGAAGAATAGGCTAAAATTCTAGAAGGGAATTAGAGGCATTGGAGCTAGTTGACTATCTTGAATCAAGTTTTTTGGGTGAATATTTTGTCGGCCAGCTAACTGGTGACCAAAATAGTTCCTATCACCATAACATAGGGAGATTGGTCATCTAATGTTGTAGGTTTACCACATCCAAAGTGGACAAATCTCTCCTCTCATCAAGGGGAGGTTCCCTATTAAATATGCGGAGGCTATATATATATATATATATATATATATATAGCAAAAAGTAAGACACAGGGGTAGAATACATCATCCATCTCTCTTCTTTAAGAGATGATGCTCACAAATAGAGGAGAAATCCTAGGTGATTGGTGAAGGTACTTCTCTTCTTTCAGAAGTAACATTCAGCCAAGAGCTAGATCCCTTCCTGGATAGTAGAAATCTTGGTGAAGCGATAGAAGGCACTTTTCTTCTCTCAGAAGTGCTTGTTCTTGTAGGCAACAAGAATCTTTCTAGTAACAAGTGACAAAAGGGCGCAGAGTAACTAGTAGCCTGAAATGTAGCACAAAGTCTCCACCTCGACTGCCCAAGAGTGAAATATGAAGAATAATGGGGGCACAAAGTCATCCCAAGGTACTTTACACAGAAACATAAAATAAACACACAATGAATACAACTATGACAGCACAAAGTCTGAAAGTAGTTGGCTTCAGGACACCTTCCTTATCATCTCCACTAGTCCTTCTTATTAAATCAAATAAATAAGAATGCTTTTAGAAGATAGACATAAGAACAATCTCCTAAAGTGGCATAATCTATAATAGCACAAAGTCTGCAAGTAACTTGCTTTCTCATTCAATCAAAGAAATATGAGTTACAATTTGAGCTCAAAGTCTTAGTAATGCCTTTCAATTTGGGCAGAGTTTCACTTCTGGTAAGGGGAAGATCTCCCTTGTAAAAAATGAGATATTATAATATATAGCACTCCAAGAAAGACTTGGGTGCTTTTTTTCATGAAAAAGGCCCATGCTACAGTCAACATCTTCAATGCACCTTCAATTCTATCTGGAGGGACCATGCTGGGAATAGTGTATTACCTCAACTATGGTGTGTTCATTCATCTAATGTCTCTTCCTTGGTATGGACTATCTGGTCCTTTCTCTGATGTTTGCATAGATATCCAATTCACCATTACTTCATGGAAGAAAAATAGGCTTGTGTCCTTGATTTGGTGCACTCAAAAATCTACTTGATCCACTATTTCACCTACTAGAAATAACTCTTTTGAAGATATTTTTGGTCCTTTGGTATCTCTCCTCTCTTCACTGCTTAGGTGCTTCTTTGCTCTCTGGTTGAACCATCGCTTTAATTGAACTTTCCTTTGGAATCGTCAATGTTGCTTCTTTGTCCTTTATAGCCCTTCTTGTCTAAGTCTTTGGGGGGTCCTTTCTGTGTCTTTGACAAGTGGCAAGTTCCACTGTTATGAAACTCATTGGAAAATTATGGAAAATGGGATCCATGACATGTCTTGCCTGAGCAACTTCAAAAGGAGAAAGCAGATGCAAACACTAGTCACATTCTGCTCATTCATAACAAGACACGTGACATATTCTGTTTAACTTACAGAAGCTTTAGAAACCTTTTAAGAGTCCTACAGAAGATGACACATGATGGATTCTACTCTGCTTTATAATAGACATGTGGTGGCTTCCACTGCACTTTGTCTTTTTCCATCAGGAACTTTTTTGTGGGCTTTTGCTTTGCTTTCTTCAGGCTCTCTTCTTGGGTGAATTCCTTCAGACAAAATGTCTAAAGGACTCTACTTTGCCTTTTGCCTTGTTCATTTTTTTGAAGGAGTTCATTTTGTCTATTTTTGCTCGCTACCCTTTGCAAGGGTTCTTGGCCTTGGTTCATTGCCCTCCACAAGGGCACTTGTTCCTTTGGCTTTGGGGCAGCCCCTTGAACCTACCAATTGAACCAACTGATTGAACCAACTTTGGTTCAACAATTCAATGGTTCAATCGGTTTATTCTTTGTTATTTGGCCAAGTCTTTTTGATCTTTTACAAGTGCATTGAACTAATTGGTTGTTAAACCCATTAAACTGATTGAACATTGAACCCATTGAACTGATGAACCAAAATGGTTCAAGGTTCAACAGTTCAATGGTTCAAGCTTTTGAGAGTTGTTAAGTGCCTGGGGCTACGGATCCTTTAAATGGTTAAACTTTGAACCTTTGACATATGCACATAGCCCTTTGAAACTTTGAACCTATGATTCCTTTTACTGAAAAAGCTTTAAAAAATGAGGAATTTATAAGCCCCCCAATAAATTTTGAGAAGGGAAGAGAGGAATTTTGGCCATGTAGGCCCAAAATAGCTCATGTGTTATCCCAAAAATAAGAAGTCATTTTTTGGGGGACAACAGTTGGATCCTATTGGGGAACTTCCTTCAGTTTGGAAACTTGAAACATAGCTGAGGGGAGTAGAAACCAAAATCTCCAGTGCCTTGAAGTGTGCCATTGGGCTATAGAGTCATGCTACTCAAAAATAAAGGCTCCAAAAAATGAAAATGAAAAGCACAAAATAGAACTAAAGACTATACAAAGATACATATGTACAGATGATCTTATCTGATGCCTCAAGATTTGAAGCACTTCAAATTCTACCCACTGTGAGATAGTGAAAATGGTGTGCCATCCTGATAAACCAACAGGAAACCATTTTGTCCCCAGAAATGGTGAGGAGTGAATGGAACTCTCCACCAGGTAACCAATTTTTTGTCTTCCTCTTGGCTCTTTCTTCTTCTTGCCTAATGGCAGGACGTGGTCTTCAATTTGAAAACCATAACTCCTTGCTCTCTTGGTGAAGAGTTCCTTTTGCTGAATTTGGAGTACAATAGTATGGTCTACCACCATAGCTTGTTGTTCTACTAGTTTAGTCCAACACATGCTTTGATTGTCAGCATCAAACTCTTGACAAACCATCAGCTCAGCATCTCCTTTAGTGTGAAGGAGTTTGACCTCTTCACCCTGAGCAGTCTTCAATCTGAGCAATAGAGATCTGCATCCAGCTGTGAAAGAATTGCCTCCATCAGATTCCAAGATCCAAGCATCATTAGAAGCTAATCTTATATAGGTTTCTCTTCATTGGAGATGGAAAATCCTTCTTGATTTTTACTGCACCCTACCAATTTTTTTGATGCCTTGTTTGGATCAAATCTTGGATTGCCAGCCATGGGACTTTGATCAGCTGAGACATGAGCATCCTCTGTGGTCAAGGAGTAATTACCCCTGCCTAAAGGCTCAAATATAATTTGAGTAGTAGGGGCTGACATTTGGGTGACCATAATCTTTGCCTCAGACAGGTCCACACCTAGCTCTTCACCAATGTTTAACCACTCAAGATTGGCTTATAGGGATCCAAACTCAGTGATTTGAATTTCAGATTTCTTGACATGATCAACTATGTCAAATGAATGAGATGGATTTGGAAGAGAGGATGGGATTTCATCCTTTTGGTTTTTGGGAAGGGGAGGACTGGTTTGTGAATTTGAAGTAGAAGGTGCAGAGATGTTCGATGTACTTACTTCTTTAGTAATCACTGGGTCCTTTGACTAGAAAAGAAGAGGGGTTCTCTACTCAACAATTGAAATTATTGGTTAGGGTCATTCCTCTATCTTCTCTTTGTCAACCTATTGGGCTGACTAATTCTCAGACCAGGTGAATACTGAATTTGATCCTTCAACTGCTTCACCTTCACTCTTGGTTCATCCTGGTAATTCAGGAAACTAATGTGGGAGTCGCTAGCTGATTCTTCTTGATCCTCCCTGAAGAGATCAGTGCCATTTTCTTGCTCAAACTCAAGCTAGAAATAGGAAACATGTTCTGCTTCCAAATATCCAATTGCTAAGTTGGTTGGAGGTGCTTCAAGGGCAAGGTTCCTCTATGGGGGAGGAAAATGATTTGGTTGCCCTTGACTTCTGGCAGCATTGCCTTGATATGGCTGATTAGGGAATGTCCTCCTTGGTGCATCTCTGTATGAAGGAGCAGATGACATCCCTTGTGCCATTTGTCTTCTGAAGGCTAGCACTTCATTTTCTAGCTTCTGCACCATTTGATCAGTGGTGGCTACAAGTGAGTATTCAGAAGATGAAGAGGGTTTGCCTATGTTTGGATCTCTTCTTATCTTTCCAGTCATGATAAGGTCATCTTTTATCTCAGTGGCTAAGTCTTAAGCAGCTTGAAGATCTATGTGGCTAGCATGTCTTAGCAGAAAACTCACTTTAGGTAGCTATGAGTTTATGAAGAAGCATTTGAGGTTCTCAAGTGTGGGTTGAGTAACTGTAGGAATCTTGTTTCTCAGCTTGTCGAATTTGGCAATAAAATTCCTCATGGGCTCATGAGGTTCCTTTTTCATCTGCATAAGTTTGGCTAGCAAAGCATGAGCATCTTCTACAGGTTTGAATCATGCTTCAAACTTGGCTTTGATAGTGTCCCAGCCAGTCACTGATCCAATCTACAGATGGTAAAACTAGTCTGTAGCAGCACCTTGTAGTGTCTCCATGAAAAGCTTGACTACCACGTCTTTAAATTCCACCCCTATCACACCATAGGATATGGTGAAGGCTGTAATGTGTTCATCAAGGTGGACTCTTCCATCACCAAATAATTTGGGGAAATTTTTCCTTGAACTGAGTGGTAGCTCATGCAGGGGTGGAGTTAGATTAAGTGGGCCAAATGAGTTACCCTAGGGTTCTCAAACTGCCATGATTGGATTATGAAAAATAGGGATAACACATATAAGTGGAGTTGCTAGATTATAAGACAAAAATGGAAAAGAAACTAGCCCTACTTCAGCTTAAATCTTGAGGCTTCAAACTATGCTTTCTTTCCCAGTAACTGTGGTTTTGTAGACTAGATAATATAACGAAGATGGAGGAAGATGGTAAGGCTATAATGATAATGGGTAAGACACAGAACAGAGTCGCCAGAGTCTATAATGGATAAGGGTTATAATGATAATGGGTAAGACATAGGTGATGTTTCAATCTGAAACTTGAGGTTCCAAATTGCATAAAATTACTTTGTCCCCAGCAGAGTCACCAAAAACTATTGGGTGAATATTTTGTCGGTCAGCTAACTGGTGACCAAAATAGTTCCTATCACCACAGCATAGGGAGATTGGTCATCTAATGTTCTAGGTTTACCACATCCAAAGAGGACAAATATCTCCTCTCATCAAGGGGAGGTTCCCTATTAAATATGCGGAGGCTATATATTATATATATAAGCAGAAAGTAAGACACAGGGGTAGAATACATCATCCATCTCTCTTCTTTCAAAGATGATGTTCATAGATAGAGGAAAAATCTTGGGTGATTGGTGAAGGTACTTCTCTTCTTTTAGAACTAACATTCAGCCAAGAGCTAGATCCCTTCCTAGATAGTAGAAATCTTGGTGAAGCAATAGAAGGCACTTCTCTTCTCTTAGAAGTGCTTGTTCTTGCAGGCAACAGGAATCTTTCTGGTAATAGGTGAAAAAAGGGCACAGAGTAACCAGCAGCCTGAAATGTAGCGCAAAGTCTCCACCTTGATTGCCCAAGAGTGAAATATGAAGAACAATGGGGGCACAAAGTCATCCCAAGGTCCTTTACACAGAAACAGAAAATAAACACACACTAAAGACAATTGTGATAGCACAAAGTCTGAAAGTAGTTGGCTTCAGGACACCTTCCTTATCACCTCCACTAGTCCTGCTTATTAAATCAAATAAATAAGAATTCTTTCAAAAGATAGACATAAGAACAATCTCCTAAAGTAGCACAAGCTATAATAGCACAAAGTCTGCAAGTATCTTGCTTTCTCATTCAATCAAAGAAATATGAATTACAATATGAGCTCAAAGTCTCAGTAATGCCTTTCAATTCAGGTAGAGTTTTGATTCTGGTAAGGGGAAGATCTCCCTTGTAATAAATGAGAGATTACAATATATAGCACTCCAAGAAAGCCTTGGGTGCTTGTTTTCATGAAAAAGGCCCATGTTGCAGTCAATGTCTTCAATGAACCTTCAGTTCTATCTTGAGGGACCATGCTGGGAATAGTGCATTTCCTCAACTATGGTGTGTCCATTCACCTAAAGTCTCTTCCTTGGTATGGATTGTCTAGTCCTTTCTCTAATGTCTGCACAGCTATCCAATTTGCCATTACTTCATGGAAGAAAAATAGGCCTGCATCCTTGATTTGGTACACTCAAAAGTCTACTTGATCCACTATTTCACCTACTAGAAATAACTCTTTTGAAGATATTTCTGGTCCTTTGGTCTCACTCCTCTCTTCACTGCTTAAGTGCTTCTTTGCTCTCTGGTTGAACTATCACTTTAATTGAACTTGCCTTTGGAATCATCCATGTTGCTTCTTTGTCCTTTATATCCCTTCTTGTCTAAGTATTTGGGGAGTCCTTTCTATGTCTTTGATAAGTGGCAAGTTTCACTATTATGAAACTCATTGGAAACTTACAAAAAATGGGATCCACGACACATCTTGCTTGAGCAACTTTAAAAGGGGAATGCGGATGAAAACACTTGTCACATTCTGCTAAGTCATAATAGGACACGTGACATATTCTGCTTAACTTATAGAAGCTTTAGAAACCTTTTGAGAGTCCTGTAGAAGATGAAACCTGGCAGCTTCTGTTTAACTTTATAATGGACACATGGCGGCTTCTGCGACACTTTGTCTTTTTTCCATCCGGCACTTTTTCGTGGGATTTTTTCTTCAGTTGAGATTTTCCTTTACTTTCTTTAGGCTCTCTTCTTGTGTGAATTCCTTCAGACAAAATGTTTGAAGGACTCTACTTTGTCTTTGGCCTTGTTCATTTTTTTGAAGGAGTTCACTTTGTCTATTTTTACTCGCTGCCCTCCGCAAGGGTTCTTGGCCTTGGTTCACCGCCCTCCGTAAGGTCACTTGTTCCTTTGGCTTTGGGGCAGCCCCTTGAACCTACCGATTGAACCAACTGATTAAACCAACTTTGGTTCAATGGTTTAATGGTTCAATTGGTTCATTCTTCATTATTTGGCCAAGTCTTTTTGATCTTTTGCACCAAGCACAGTGAACCAATTGGTCATTGAACCCATTAAACTGACTGAATGTTGAACCCATTGAACTAATGAACCAAAATGGTTCAAGGTTCAATGGTTTAATGGTTCAAGCTTTTGAGACTCATTAAGTGCTCAGAGCCACAGATCCTTTAAATGGTTGAACTTTGAACCTTTGACATATGCGCATAGCCCTTTAAACCTTTGAACATGTGATTCCCTTTACTGAAAAAGCTTTGAAAAATGAGGAATTTGTAAGCCCCCCAATAAATTTTGATAAGGGAAGAGAGGAATTTTAGCCCTACAGGCCCAAAATAGCTCATATGTTGTCCCAAAAATAAGAAGTCATTTTTTGGGGGACAACAAAGTTGTTCTCTACTTTGATTGCAATCTCATAGTCATTTGGTAAGTTATTACAACTCATGGACTATATCATGACACTTATATCAGAATTAAGGGCCTTAAGGAAGTACATAAATGCATCCTCTAGGTAAGGTCTAACCAATACATGGATCTTAATCTATGTATTTTTGAATATGAGGTTAAATTTTTACATGAATTCATGGGGGTACCTTTTTATGGTAGTCAATTGTTCAACCAAAGATAGATGATCAGAATTTTCATCAAATTGCTTAACTAACGCTGCACCTTACTCATCCAAAGTAGAAATGGATTTTAAAGGAATATTATTATACCATTGTAATGTTTTTCCCTTGAAAGAGGAAATAAGTAATTTGATAGACACATTATCTTGAGTAACATTATGAACATAACATAGATTGGAAATTTCTTTGATATGCTCAATAATAGTAGTTTTATCCCATTCTCTAGAGAAGAAATGGATACCTTTTAGAGTGGATACATGAATGTCATCATACTGGGTCAAATTCAAGGGACTATCCCTATTAAATGGGACAAACACTTTATTATTGATAACCATTTAGGCAAAAGGGATTTTTATTATGGGGACAATAGATTGGACTAAAACAATAGACTGATCAGAATATAAATGTTGTTTTAGAGGATAAGGGCTTGTGTTAATAAATATTGATATTTTATAATAAGTAGGAGGTAATTCAGTATGTTCAAAATAATTACCTTTACTTGATGCTATTGTTGTAACCTTTGACATTAAATATTCTATGATATCGACAACCTGAAGGATATTTAGCTTTTGATGATAAGAAGATCGCTCCTACTATTGTGAATATTTCTTCTCAATCTTTAAAAATTAATTATACCAAAAAACTTGATGTCCCATTGGGCATGTCAAAACTATTTTCAATATTTATTCTCAATATTCAAATTTCAACTATACCAAAGAAACTCAAGGTCCCATCAAGCATGCGAAAACTATTGGGGTTCTAGATTGTACCCTATATGAGCAAGGGGATTGTTTAGACCCTTTGCTCAAATCTAGACCAATATGAGAATGATCCTTGGCTATGGGTATCCTAAAAGTGGATCAGATCTCTATAAAATGTTGGCTTCCTTATGGATCTATCACCTACACTAAACCTAAACTAGCACTTGATTGGAAAAGGGAGAGAATTGACAAAACTTATAAAAGCATGTAAAAAGCATTGATGAACTAATTATTTGATCACTCCAACTCACACAAAATTCACTATGAGACACTTTATTAGACCAAATAAAATCAATCTCACATAATAATTTTAGAACAAGACATTAATCAGTTACCAAATTAGCAAGAGAGGGCAAATATCCACTTTAAAACTAGATAATAAATTGTAGATTGCACTTATAATGACCTATGAGACTATTAAGCACTTCTTGAAGGTGAGAAAAACTTAGACATAATTAAGGAACATACATTCACTTTAAAATAGTGCATAAATTCATATAACACACTTCAATATGGCTTTAAAATGATGAAATTTAATCTTTATTGCATCAAAAGGCATCATTGTACAAATTTTGGTAGAGTCTGATCATACCAAAAGAGAGGAATATATGATTTTAAGGCTTATAAGCCTATATTTATAGCAAAGAGAAAAAGAGAGAGAGTTGTGTGTTGGAAAAGGACCAACCACTTATGATGGATTAGCACCAATTTGAGGATGATGTTGAGTTAGGATCCTATCAAGAAGGCATAATTTTATAAAATAATTAAATGTCCATTAGCCTTATCTAACTACTAAATCTTTTCTTGGAATCATGTCATTATTTACTTGATCTGATGATGAGGATCATATCTTGGAACCAGATAAAAAATGTCACATTTGTATTAGATGGCCATCTAAACATGAAAATGTGAACCATTATGAGGTGAGACACAAGTCCACTATATGTGAAAACCAATCTTAGAGCATTAGTTTTCACACAGTCACTAGTCTATCTCCAACTTTTGTATTAGACCCAAAGGATCTATTTTACCTATATATATCTTTAATGGCAATGTTTAGTTTTTTAAATGTGGCCCTGGTTCAACCCTAGTTTGCCTCTAATCTTGGGTATTTGATATTTTCTTTGCTTGGGTCACAAATAACCTTTTTGACTTTCATTGAAAATAACATGAGCTTACCTTTGCTTATTGGCTATCAATAGCCAACTAGACTCCTCTATATGGTGTACAAATATCTTTATGCTTATTAGTTTCATAAATCCTTTTGACTTATTGACTCTGTCTCACTTTGTTTGATCTGGATGTACAAATGTATGCAAGTCTTTGATCTTCTACCAGGACCCACTGACCTTAGACACTTGTCTTCTTTTTATTCATCATCAAGATGCTCTGACTCTTTTTGACTTATCTTGCATCATTTATTTACCTATACATAGATGTGCATGAGCCATTTATCTTCTACCAATTGAATTCACTTGTGCCACTTGTCCTCAACTCATTAGCTCTTTGGATGGTCCCACTTAAGTCATCCTCATCCTCGCTCTATTAGATTTACTAGGTATGATTAAATGTGAGCCTTTGATTTAGATTTGACTTGTCAACTCTATCTTTGTAGGTAATATTTGTCAATCCTACATTAATTCTCAAGATCCTCTCTGTTTGTAAGTTCATGTGTTTATGCCATGTGTCAACTTCTCATACTCTCTGACTATTTTGACCCATCTCGCTCTATTACATCGACATATAGGATTAAGTAAGGACTGTTAGATATGCCTTGGTTAGAAAACCAATGGCTATTTGCTAGGTCTTAAAATCAGTTTCCACATGAATGTCTTATCTTTTTTAGTAACTTTGGAGGCTTGGATCTTGAAGTGCAAAAATCACAGAGGCACAAAACTTGCTTGAGATGTTCTTGAGGCTGAAAGGGATGAACCCATTTGATCCAAAGACTTGCAATGCTTTCTGATCAAAAATATAAAACGTTAAAATAAGATGGCCCATAGTTGGTTCATTTGACATCCTAGAGACGTTTTAGATTATTTGTCTAAGTATGAGAAACTTAGTAAAATTGACTAAGGAACCAAATTTTCCCATTCATAACTTCCTTCATGCTTCGATGAATGACCTAAATATTATCACATAATAACTAGAGACTAAGATAGAAAAACCCATGTGATCATTTTTTACTAAGAATACCAAAGGTGCAAGATATAACATTGGCAAACTACCTACTTCCACTTTTTGTCACTTGGCCCAAAATGTCAAGATGGATTCAATGAAGAATTGGATGAAATCTATATACCTCCATATCTATTCTAAGCACTCTTAACACCTGATGGGTCTATACAAATAATATACTTACTCCTTATTACATTAAGCCACTCTTTAATTAGGGTCCTACTCATACTGAATTCTAGGATGAGGCACTTTTTTGGTATGTAGACCAAAATTTGTTAATAGGTATGTTGACTTGTAAAATGTAGATGTAATCAATTTTACCAAATATTTTTAATTTTTTAGGTAGTATGTGCATAAATTTCATATTTAGTTACTTACTAACATTTTTTTTTAGGCTAGTGGTGTAAAATAAGCTTCCAATTTCATGTGGTTGGCACTGTTAGTAAAGAATTTCATATTCTTGAAACTAAGAGAAGCTTACTAAAAGTACTTGGTGTTTCCATGCTCCTAAACAATTTCTCATGATAAGTATATTTATACTTGTATCCTTCCAAACACATAAACATCCTTGTTTAAAATGATCTATATATATTATATCTAAACCAAATGCATTAAAATTGCCTCAATGGCATAACATACCAATGTTACACAAAAACCATGCTTTTCATTGATTTGCATATTTTCATTGGTATGACATTCTGAATAGTAGTGAAAATGAACTTACGAGTGGCATTAGATGTTAAAATAATTGGTTTATGTGTAATTTACCTATATAGACATGATTTGAGTGGTAGATTTGCACCTACCAGTCATGTAGGTAAAAGTGCTAGTTGGAGGTCAATAAGTTGTCCTTCACTACCAAAAAGTTGTATTTTAAGACCCATTATTGCAACTTCTACCATGGATTACTCTTAGAGGTGATTCAAATAATATTTGGGGTGCATTATAAGGTTTTTACATGCATATTGGGGATATTATGGTTCATCCATATGACTTATAATTTTGGTTTTATGTATGCCTAAAGTTAGGCTAAACATCAACATCTTTCTTGTATTGAGAAGGAGATTCTTGAGCCCATAATGGGTGGTGGGTTTGTCACCTAGGATATATGGGAGGCCAATAACCTAGTCCTAGATCTTATATTCCCCTCTAGACATGTTATAAGTGCTAGTTTTCAGCCAACAAGCACTAGAAATTGAGTTCTTTGACCTTAGCTTCAATTTTGACAACATTTTTTGTCAATGTTTTTATGCTCCAAAATAGTAGCAAAAATGTACTTTCAGGTGAAATTGTATATCACAATCATTGGAGAACATGTAATTTACCTATATAGATGTGATATAAGTGGTTTACTTGCACTTATTAGTCCCAAAGGCAAAATTGCTAGTTGGAGGTCAACATGTTGTCTCTTCGCTACCAAAAAGTTGCATTTTAGGATCTGTTATTGAAAATTATACCATGAATTACTCTTAAAGGTAATTAAAAATAGATTAGGTGTAAAATTAGAAGTATTTACCATGTATAGGAGGGATCTTAGGGTTACTCTATATGACTTGAAATTTTGGTTTTATGCATACCTGAAGTCAGGCAAATAATCAACATCTTTCTTGTATTGTGAAGGGCATTCTTGAGCCCAAAATGGGTGATGGGTTTGTCGACCAAGCCATATTGGAGTCTAAGAACCTATTCCTAGATTTTATCCACCACTTTATATGTGTTGGAAGTGTTTTTATCCAACAATTACCAAAAATGGAGTTCTTAGATCGTAGCTTCAAATTTGACATTTGTTGTTAGTGTTTCTATGCTCTAGAATAGTATTGAAAATGCACATGAAGGTAGAATTGGATGTCATGGAAATTATAACACACATAAAGCACATATATAGACATGATTCAAGTAATTTATTTTCACTTTTAGGTCCCAGAGACAAAAATGTTGGTTAGAGGTCAACAAGTTGTCTCTTCACTACCAAAATGTTGCATTTTAGGACCTGTTACTGCAACTTCTACCATAGATTGCTATTAGAGGTGATTTAGACTAGATTTAAGTTAAAATTATAGAAATTTCCCATGGATAGGATGGATCTTATGGTTCCTCCATATGACTTATAGTTTTGGTTTTATGTATGCCTAAAGTTAGGTTAAAAATCAACATCTTTCTTATATTGGGAAGGACATTTTTAGCCCAAAATAGGTGGTGGGTTTGTCAACCAATCCAAATGGAAGGCTAATAAATTGGTCCTAGACATTATTAAACCATTTTAATGTGTTTTTAGTGCCATTTTTCATCCAACAAGCACCATAAATAGAGTTCTCAAACCATAGCTTCAACTTTAAAAACATTTGTTGTCAATATTTCCATGCTCTATAGCATTAGTAAAAATGAACTTGTAGGTGGAGTTGGATGTCATGGTTATTGGATCACATGAAATTTTCCTATATATATGTGATCCAAGTGATTTATTTTCACCTATGGGTCTTGATGGCAAAAATGCTAGTTAGAGGTCAACAAGTTGTCTCTTCACTACCAAAAAGTTCCATTTTAGGACCCATTATTGCAACTTCTACCATAGATTTATCTTATAGGTGATACAGAATAGATTCAAGATAAAATTATATGGATTTATCATGCATAGGAATAATCTTATGGTTTATCCATATGACTTACATTTTTGGTATTATGCATGCCTGAAGTTAGGCTAAAAATCATCATCTTTCTTGTATTAGGAAGGGTGTTCTTGAGCCCATAATGCATGATGGTTTTGTCAACTAGGCTAGATGGTGGCCAAGAACCTATTCATAGATTTTATACACCCCTTTTGATTTTTTGGTAGTAATATTTTTCTATTTGGAGGCCATTAAGAATCCAAAAAGGTCTAATAGGCCTAATAGTCCAAGTGAACCATATACACATAACTAGACGCTAGTGCCATTAGAATTGGGTTTCAATAACTTTGAAAGGTGTATTTTAATATTATAAAAGTTTTCCAAGGGTCAAAAATCTATAAATGGTCTCATATTTGAAAGAGAGTTCATAAACTGGTCAAACCAAGGAGAAATGTCCAAAAAAAGGGGTTTCAAGCCTTAGAAACCCAAGATGAGCCTTGTATGTGAAATGGGATTCTAGAGTGAATTGGATAAATTATAAGGGGTTAAGGAAAGCATAACAAGGTCACATTAGACAATCCATGATAAAATTTTCAACTCTTGAAACCTAGATCAATATTTGGCCTTTGAGACCTAAGCGAATTGCCTAGTGGAAAACTAGTGAAAGGGTTGTATGGTAAATAGAGTGAGACAAATGCTTCTTGGAATTCAATGATTGGAATATTCAAGTAAAAATAATAAGAGGATTATTTTTACACATAATGGAGACATATATCAAGCTTAAATAAGGACCTATAGTCAAGAAGGCATAGCAAGGATTTGATGTGTTTTCAAAGGGTGTGGACCATTTTAGGATCTTATTGAAGTTATCAAAGAGACCATCATGTTATAAAAGAATAAAATACACATCATCAATTTATAAGGATTTATAAACACCATCAAGCATGACCCTAGCCTATATATAACCTGAATACAACCAAGGAGTAATCAAACACCTAATGGGGACTCTATCATCTAAAGGAAAGATAGTTGGTTTTGGAAGGGTTGATATTAATAAGAACGATTAAATGAAGGTTTCCTTGCCAATGATGGTGTTTCATTGAGGTTCCATGAGCATTCAGGATCAATGGGGTGTTGGATCAATTAAGAAATGTTTTTAAAAACCTAATGCGTTAGACACAGTCAAAGGCTTCCATATATAGTCCATCCTTTAGGTTAGTGTGTGTAGATAGGACAATGGGTCATCTTGAATAATTCCATGGTGGGATGGTGGTGTCCAAGGTGAGAGGTGGGATTATACAAAGTCAATCATGCTAGGAGAGGTTTTCAAAGAACACCTATAGTCATACCCTCAAATAATGCACATATAGCTAGGGAAATATAGTCATGAAGTCAAGATTGTCAATGGTGAAGTTTTTTGGCCAAAGAAAGATATTGAAAACATGTACCTACAACCATCAAAGGGCTTGAGGTCTATATTCAAGGAAATATAGGTTGAGAGGAAATTTATTTATAAAATGACTGTCATGTATATTACTATGTTTCTTTGAAACCCTAATAAATAAACCCTAGAGATCATGAAAAGGTATTCAAATCAATGTTGTATCCAACATCAAGGATCAAATACTCACCTACAAGTTTTCTAGACACAAACTTATTTCCAAACAAAGGGGAAATGATGAAAAAAATGGTTATATGTTTAGAGTTGCATTAAAAAACATTGCGTCATGAAGATAATGAAACATGTAAGGAATAATACAAGGAGTATGGTTATCCAATGGAATATGAACTCATGGAACTCTTAGCATTGACACACAGTCATGAGAATACAGTCATCCTTTAGGACTAAATCATGTAGTTTAAGTGTTACTAATATTTATAGGGATGATGAGGTCAGCAGAGCTTAAGCAAGGTAAGGTGAAAAGAGTATAAAGTAATATCCAATGAAAATAATTTCTCAATGGATGATGAGGTCATAATATCTTAAGGAAGGTTAGGTGAAGAGGGTCTATAGTATAATAACACACTCATTTGATGAAAGTCATCAAGAATCAAGATGCTTAGCACAGTCATATGCTTGAAAGTGTGGAATAAAGTTTATGTCAAGTAAATAAGTAAATTTATAAACAACTTCATCCATATGTAAATAAAAATTAACAATCTCTTAATATTCTCAAGAAAACTAAAGCAATGCTTGAACATGAAGATGTAGTACAGGCCTTTGAACGGAAGTTGATTGTGTGAGGCCCAAATGCCTTGTAAGTGGTCAGAAAATGTTAGAGGAAGGACAAAGGGTAGTTTAAATTTAATTATCAGTCCTAATGGGGATAAATGGGTGTGAATTAGACCAAATAATCCATTTTCTCATAGCATAAATCTCTAGGTATTATTGACATGCAGTCATATGAGGTCTTTTGAGAAGGTACAAGGTGACATGGAAGATTATGAGATATAAAATGAAGTGTTTAATAATGAAAGGATAGGTTACATTATATTTTAGAGGAAAATTTATCATGATAAAACACAAAATAAGGAAAAATATGATGAGTACTCATTTGTGAAATTTGACCAAGCAGACATGTGTCACTAGATTTTGCCAAAATGGGCCTACAAGCCAAAATACATAGGATCTAATCACAAAATTTGGTGGAGAGGATCATTATGAAATAATATACCCATTAAATATATTTTTGATTATTTTTTATGATGGTAAATATTCACTATTTTAGTACCGTTAACCCTATGTCAAATCATGCTCAACATTGGAGCCTACCTTGGAGAAATGGATCAATTTAGGGAATTTATAGGTTGATTCAAAGTAGAAAATTTTGTAAAAATGGTATAAATAACCTAAAAAGACATAAAATTCCTTCCTAAAGGTCATATAAAGAGTTAAATTTCACTCTATTTTGACATAGTTCTCTTGCAGTCAAGAAGGCAGCCATTGGAGACCAAATGAAGTTTTGTTAGTTCTAGATGCTAGAAAGTAGTTTAGGCCTTGGAGAGGTCTTAAACCCATATAATATGATGTTTGAACATAAATTTTCATATTTAAGTGATAAATTTTATGGGTTTAATGTAATTTTTGTAAGAAAGACAAGTTTTGGCATGAAGTAATCATGCAAGCAACTGAAGGTAAATTATGGTAAAAAGGGCCTACAAGACAAAGAACATATCAAAATGAATTGAAAATTGGTAATATTGGTCCTCATGACCTAATATACCAATAAATAGTATTGTGTATGTTATATGACAAGTGGAATTTCTAATTATTTTGTCATGGTCCCCTCCATGTCTCATAATGGTCACTATTCATGCAGGCATACTTTTTGAAGTTTTAAGTCATGTTTGAGGGTTACAAGATTATGGAAGTATTTTAGAAGTATGGTAAGATGGTTTTAAACCTATTAAACACCTTTAAAGGGTGGTCATATCTCAAACATCATGCAATCCCTATAGGTAGGCTCAAATGCCCACAGGCAGTCTCAAAGGCATAAAGATAAAGTTGGTTTTTTTATCATTGGAAATGTGTTATGAGATGTTTTATGTGTCATGAGGATGTTTTAAAGAAAATAAGATTAGTGGGAAGGTCAAATTAGTCCTTTGTAGAGTATGTATTGAAGATGAATCCTTAGAAGTTATGAATATGTATTGAGTATGTATTAAAGATGAATCCTTTTGAGAGTATGTCAATAAGAACCTTCAGAAGTTAGTGAAAATCTTTAACAATAATAATTTCATGAAATAAGACATAGGCCTATCTAATAAAGACCCCTATTTGTAGTCAATTAGTGAGTTGTAATCATTTTGAAAGCTCAAAAGGATGAGAGACTATGATGATATTGATTTTTAATACACTTGAAAAGAATAACAATGTTTTATGATTCCCTTAGTGAAGTTTTGAATGCCGTTGAAGTGACATAGTTCAAATATACCTTGTATAGTCTACAAAGGAATGAACAGTCTAACATAAATCAAGTTAGACCACTTGAACATAAGGTTGATAATAGTTTCCAAAGATTGAAAAAATTAGGTAAGGTTAAAAAAGACCTATTTAAGGCAATTTGGTCATTTTTAACGTAGTGGGTCTCAATATATGGAATTTTTTAGGCCCTCGAGTCTGTACAAGGCATGAGAAACCCTAGATTAGGGTTTGGACATTTTTGAGAGATTTAAACATGGGAATTTAATGAAAATTTATAATATTGATCCCATATACATGTATAAAGTTAATAAAAAGGTCTTAACTTGAGATTGTATGACTGTGTACTTATTATAGGACTGAGGGTTTAGAATAGGGCTAATTAAGCCTAAATAAGGGTAGGATAATGATGGACATGATAGTTATAGGTGGATTTGGGATATGAAATTTTATAAAAACATGGAAAAGGATAGAGGGTATCTATAAATTCCTTTATATTCTCATAAGTAATCATAAATTTTTTATACAAGGTAAAATACTGTAAAAAAAGGTTATAAGCCTTGAGAGAGCATTATGTCCATAAGGTGTGGAATTAAAGTCAATTATTTTTTGAGTACTTAAAGGGGGTCATACCAGGTATGTTATGATCATTTAATACCATATGTGATAATAGGTCAAGCTCTTGAAACATAGACCAAGATTTGGTCCTTAAGACTCAAAGAAGGTGCCTAGTAAGAAACTAGAAAGAGATTGAGAAGAAGTTTATGAACGAGATGAATGGAATGAGGTAAAGGATGTGTTTTGAAATTATGGATATAGTTAAATTATTTAAATTAGGTGCTACTAAGATTAAAAATAATAAGTACTAGGTGTAAGAAGGTATTAATCCCAAAGAGTCAAAAGAGGAGCTAGCTTGTGAAAGAAGATTCAATTCAAACCATAACAAGTGAATGTGATCAATTGGGTTTAGAAATAGATAATGGTTTTTTTTAATACTTATCCTCCATATTTATGGATAAACATACAAAAATAATTTAAATACAATCACTGATATTCTTTATTTATTATAAAGTTCTATTTCCCTTAATCCCACTGCATGCAAAAGACTCATAACCAAGATAAGTGACAAGGTGTCTAAAAGCTACCAATCTAAGACTTATTCAATCAAAAGTATAGGATAAAATTAATGAAAATATAGGTTCAACACCCATTAATTATTATTTCCTTTGCATTCTTATAGAAACAAAGCTTCTTAATAACAAGGTCAGTCTTTCTAATTGTAGGCTTTGTGATACCAATCTAATTTTCAACATTATACTAACAAGTTATTTTCAATCTCATAAAATTTTTAATACTCAAGAATACTTAAAAGCCAATAATTCATAATATTCTAAACATAAATTATTCAAACAAGATTTACTTCATTGGTTTTTCTTAAATATTCATGTATAAAATAAAACTATCATGTATGAATGCCATATATAGGCATACAATGTCAATAATACATGCATTTCCATATAGGCATACAAAATATTACATCATGTCTAAAAAAATAGTATATAATTTCATGTGAATACATCATAGAAACATGTACAATTCTAAACATGCATATATTACCATATAGGCATACAAAAAAGTACATCATCTACAACATCATAATCATCAAATAGTCTCCCTTTCTTTGCCTTCTTCAAAGAAGACTCTCCCTAGGATACCTTACTTGTAGATGTATATATATTTAATGCCTTGGATTGCTCCAAGGTTTGATTGTGGGTATTATGCTTATAGCTCACTTGCAGTTGAACCTATTCAAATACAAAAATTATTATAAAATTAACAAGTATACATGAAACCAAGTCAAGAAACTAATTTTAAACTATAATAAAAAAATCATTCAAACATACACTTACTGTAATCTCATGGTCCTTCTAAATTTTCCACTGATGCTCAAAATCGGTTAGTGGCAAGTTTTTCTACACAAATAGGCATGTCAAATGATGAAGAAACATGAGGAGCTACCATAGTAGTCATCTAAATTGAACTATCAAATGGCATATGATAGCCTTACATACACAATACATTCATGT
>JARHVA010000402.1:3862500-3960000 GCA_037957365.1 Torreya grandis | reverse complement strand
AATATTTCTATCATATCCCTCTTGTTGATTCTCTAATTTTTAAAAAGTTTATATATTGACCTATATTTTATTTCTCTTTTAGTGTATTATCTTCCCCTTACCTTCATTTTCCCACTACTAGCATGACTTGGGGGCCTCCTTGGAATGGGATGTTGACCATGAATCTTAATATGGTGAGCATTCAGTCTATTTAGTGAGTAATATGGATAAAAACCATCATGACAAAATGTGTTGCATGGGCACAATAAGCAATAGTAAAAATCTCACTTCATGATACCCATATCTACAATACTATATTCATCAACAAATAATCCATTTTGGGTTCCAAGCATTAAAAATGATTAAATCAATAAACAAAAAAATCGTCCTAGAAAAAATAAAAATTTCTTACAAGTTTCGGTGCTTCCTCCTCTTGATTAGATTTCAAGGCATATGCAAGACAATAACTATCATCATCAACAACATCAACATCCTTGTTACATTTGTCTAATTTCAGCTCATCCTAGTGTAATGATCAACATAGACACCTCAATCAAAATATAATGTAACATCTATGAGCATGATAGAGGAAAGAATAATGATTACAACCAATGCACACATTTTTAGGGACAAATTCATTTTGTGGATCATTATCACCGTCATCATCTTGACTCTTCTCCTACCCCTTGATCTAAAATACAAAAAAACATATAAAATCACAAGGTGGGTTAAAAGTGGTATATTTTTGACTATTATAAGAATACAAAAAGAAGCATCTATGAACTTGATGAACTAACAAATATTAATTACAACCAATGGTTATTGTACATATCAAGAGACAAACTCATTGTAATGGTCATCAACACTCATCACCTTGGCTCTGATCATCCCCATCTTGCTAAAATATAAAACACAACATAACAAATGACAAAGTGGATGCAAAGTTATAAAATATTTATTATTATACAAATTTAAAAATAATATCAAATTTGGCATGGCCAATAGATAGAACATACTTAAAAATATAATTTTTGACCCCTTGTCTACATTTTTATTTTAAAAATAATCTAACACCCACCAAAATTCCACTACAATATAGTGGTGGCCATATAATGGTCATCCCAACCCATTGGGAATCCCACCCCCACTTACGGATGCACCATATAAAACCCTCTTAGGATTTACAAAAACTCAATGGTAACATATAAATTTGAGGCATGCACACAATCATGACTGAGTGATAATTTATTTCTTCTAAAATAATCAATATATTAACAAATTATTACTATAAACAAAAAGGAATTCAACTAAAAAAATATTGTCAATGGTAATAGATAAAATTGCATACAATTTCCTCTATCTTAACATAAAATTCTTGTAGTAAATCATTTCCTTACATAGAATGCATCATAAATCTATAACATTTAGCTATATAAGTATTAGTTTCCAATATATAACAATTTGCATACAAGTTAGTTTGGATTATGATTTACAACATTGATGTTATCTATGAATTGCATAAAAAATTCGAAGTATTGGTTGCCAACACAATATAATGGTGTGCCAAAGGGAAGGAGAAATAAATTAAAGGTTTTGGATATAGATATTTATTTTTAGAATTTTTATTCAAATTGTAATTCCTTATTTTATATTTTTATATTGGCTATATACGTAGTCCACACTACAACTTTATTCATGGTGAATATTTCTCAATACTACAATTTCTTAGGAATGGGAGAGTTGATCACTAAAATAAAATGGGAGACCTTGATTTACAAGATCTTAATATTTAAAATTGATGTGGAAGGTTAATTTAAGAGGGATTGATCAACCCAAAATATGTATTTGAGACATATTTAATTATGGTTAACATAGGAAGAGTAATTTCAGAAGTAGGCAACATGAATTCAGGTATGGATAAAGGCTCTAATGCATTTAAAATATGTGTTTTGTAATCTTGATACAAATTAACCTTAGGTAAAAAATTGAACACAATCCAAGGAAACATTGAATTAAAAAAGGTATAATTTAATTATTTATCTTGACTAAAATATTCAAATGATGGATAAGTTACTTTTATATTTTACAATAAAGGATATATTTTAAAGATTATACTATCAAATTAATTCTATAGTAATTCCTTCCTAGATGTTTTTTAGAGATTAGAAGTGTTTTAATCTTTTATCCTTCTTCATGTAACTTAGATTCTAAATTACAATTAAAACTTTTTTAGTTCTAATAGGACTATGGGAGGTTGTTTTGTAGTTGTTTTATGAAGGACTATCTTATCAATTCATAAATGTTTATCATATGTGGGTTCTACTTATTCCTCTACTATTTTAACTGCTATGGGATATGTTTTCACACATTTAGGTTTCCAATGTCAATCCTATTTTCTATTTCCCCTTTTCTTATTCTAAGTGAGGATTATACAAATTTACTTTGAATAACGAGGTAGGAATCATAGTATTTAATGCTACTCACATTGTTATTCTCAACAATATTTTGTACTCCTTTTTATAAAGACCTCATTCAAACACTATGGAAGACATTATTATATTCTATGTTTTTTTAAGTGATGATTGACTCTTTATGTTGCAATGAGTCTTGACAATCAAGAGCTCACCATCCTACATGGCTAAAATATGGTACTTTTGTCCACAATTTGAAGATTAGTAGAACATAACCATTTTATAGGATATTTTGTGGGACTTCATTATTTATCATTATCACCACCCTATCTCTAATACTGGGCTCAGTTATTTCAATGTGAAAACCTTTATTTAATCATATGCATAGTCAAAATTAGGCTATTATTTTTATTATTTTATCCTACTTGATGATGTAAAATCCTGTTACCTATTATATTCACTCAAAATATTCACATCATAATATATAATCCTAAGTTAGATACTTATTTATTTATGTTATATATATGACTCCTGGATAGATTCTCTAAAACTAATTTATAGTGATTTTTCTTGGAGGTAAATAGGGTAGTACAGTTAAGATTAAATTAAAGTAGTAAGGAATATATACATTCCAGTTTCATCTTCTATGATGTGTTTCATGGATGAGAAACATTAGAGCCAACCACTAGACTAATATATATGCGTAATGTATTCTATTTTCAATCTCAATATTGTAGAATCCATTGGGAGGAAACATGATTTTGGGATACATGATGTAACATTTTTCAAAGTCCATTAACAACTAATAGTTTCTTTCCTTATTTTTTTAATTAATGTTACAACTATTCTATACTTCCCATAAAAAAAATTTGTTGTTCCCATATGTTTTTACTACCATATTACATTTGTGAAATTTTTGAGTGAAAGGTTGTTCACATTTAAAATAGACCTCAAACATTAACAACCAAATATGGATCTACATTCCACACTAAACTAACTCTATAAAAACTAAATGGAGCTTCCCTATAAGGTTTGTATACACATTTTATGGGTAGTCCACATGTGAATTAGATATATAAAAACCAAACAAAACCTATTATATCTAGGTTCTCATTTAAGTGTCACTAACACCACAAATACTTTCTTGTACAATAAATATTCAATTAAAAAAGGTAAATAGCTATACATCTTTAAAACTTTTCAAATGCTTACATTTACTAAATAAGAATAAATTAGTTCATCATCCAGGTAAAAAAAACTTAATCCCAAACATGTAAAGACTCTTTGAGGCTCAAAAGGGCATGTCATTAATAACACTATATTGTTGAACCCATAATTCCAATAACCCTCAACAACAATATTATTGATTTAACCTTTTTGAGAATATTAGAGTATTATTCTTATTTTAGTTAAAGGGCCTAGATTAATAAATCAATAAATAATGTTGTGATAATTATAATCCTAATTTGTATAATTTATCTATCTTTTTTACCTTTCTAAAAATACCAATAAATAAGGAGAAAATATAATTTGTCTTGAAATAGGTTGAGATGGATGATACATGGTCTTAAACTACCTGTGTAGGACTAAGATAGTGTCATAAATTAGAATCTATATTTCATTAAATAAAAGGATAGGACCACTAAAAATAAAAAACTTTAGGGTCTGGTACTATTGTCTACTCCTACCGTTGTTGTCCAAACTAGTCACAGAGACCTGAACTTTCTAGGTTCTTTGTGTTGTTCTTATGTGAACTTGCCTATGAAATCTTAAATTTTAAATATTGATGGAGATAATTATAGAGATGATTTAATATTCAAACCCTAACCCTACATCATGCTTGATTAAATAGGATTTAAATCAGTTGAAAAGGGGGGGTTACTGTGTGTAAGATGCATTGAATGTGTGATCCACACCCCTTGTGTGAGAGGGATCAATCCATATTTATTTATCCCACCTAATTTGATTTGTGAAATAGTGTGATGAAAATGAAAATATTACAAATTGAGAGTCCTTAAGGTGCCTAGGGACTCGTATGAGGGTTTGAACATGTTTGTAGCTGTGTTGGGTGACTATATACAGAGAATAGGGAAATTTGCCTTGGTAGTTTGCTTGTATTCTTGCTTACTTTATAAGATTTGTCACCTCCCTTTTGTAAATAAACATTGGATGGGATTTTATAGGGAATAATTGGTCATGGGTCAAATGTATTCACACTAGTTCGACATAATGAAGGATAAGAATCAGATGAAAATGACCATTTGGGCTCAAAGTGCAAATGGATAAGATCACTAAAAATGGGACACCCTAGGGTCCGATGTTATAGTCCATGTATGGTGTTCTTATATTATAAGATTAGGACCTACGGGATAGAATTGGCCTAGGAAATAGAGTCTCACTGAGGTGGAAATATTGTTTGGAAGGATACAGATGATGGGCAAAGAGGGAAAAGGTGTGTATAAGGGTCACAAGAGCATGCAAGAAAGACCTATCGATAGGGTGTCGCAAGCCACACTCAAACTACCAATTTAGACATTTTATATGACTACATTTCCCCCCTTTTATTCTAGCGATGTAGCAAAGTGAAATACTAGGATAAAGGAAAAATAGACAGTGTACCTAAACTTAATTGCAAGGGTTAAGACCTAAAGATGTGTGATGTTGTGTGTGCATAGAGAGATCACATTATGAAACATGAATCTTCAAGAGAAAACAAAGAGTAGATCAGTTCTTAATATAGATGTTATGTCTAAAATAAGAATTTAGAAATGTTGAGTAAAAGAGAGAGGAAGAGAAAGGAATGAATACACCTCACCAGGGATACGAACCAATAAAAAACTTGTTATGATGATGAGTGATGTTTAAGTGATGTTGGGTATGTGTTAAACCAAGAGTAATATCATGATTGAAGCTTGAGTGCTCAATTCCCTAAGGGTGGCTCAATAATATGAAGGGTATCCCTTTGGCTCCATTATCTCCCACTAAGTGAAGCTATGTGATCAAGCATGTGTTAATATATGTTTAGACTTTGTGTCCAATCCTTCTGAGTAGGTGGTTTAAGAATACAAAGGATAACTAGTCCTTTAGCTCCATCATTACCCATTAAGTGAAGATATGAACTGATATCACTATGAAATGTGTGTCGTATGAGATGGATCTTGAATCCCATGAATGCTCTATAATCTAATAATATAGCATGGATATTCAAATATGTGTTGAGAATTAGGCTAATTTTGGCCACCGAAAGGTGGAGATTAGGCTTGTATGAAAGCCACTCCAAAATTGAGAACTAGGATTATATGAAAGCCATTATGAAATAATTCTAACCACCTATAGATGGAATAAGGCATGTAACTACAGAGAATACCTAGGTAATGTAATTAACTAGAAAGAGAATAAGTCAAATATGCTACACACATTGCCACTAATCATTGGTGTCTATAACATGGATTCTGATCTATAAGTTATACTAACTACCTAATCTAAAAATGAAAGTGAGAGACATCATGTCACATATGATTATACCTATATATAGATTCTCTAAGAAAAAGTGTACTAAAACTAGTGAATCTAAATTGGATTATAGCTGATAAAACTGTAACTAGTCTTACCTTTCTATCTATTTTTATAAAATCTAGTCTTTTTGCTATTTGGATAGGAGCAAAAAAAAAGACACTTTATTATTTGGTGTTATTATCCAATTCTAATGCTCTTGTCCTTTGTTGTTTCTGATCACTATTCTATATTAGTCACTATGTTTTTGGTCTATTCTACCTAGTTTGGGTTCTAGATGCTATTTTGAGTGTTTTGAAAACTAATTTTTTCATTACTTGAAGGCTTTGATCTCTATGACAAAAACCCTATTTGTTTCCCCTTATTATAAGGGGTAGGAATAAAGACACTACAATGATTGACCTCAGAAGAAACATCCCTGTAAGTGTGTTATGTTGTGAAATACATGATATAGCAATGATAATTGAAAAGATGTTTCAAGATATAGCATAATTTGTATTGGAGATTGTTTGATCAACAGGAGTATGCCTAGATATATGTAACAATGTAATAAAATGTGTAGTATATTTAACTAAAACTATAAATATGGCTAGTTGTTATTTTTGAGTTGTCAAGGATGGATGGATTATGATGTCCATCATGGCATCCAAGAAAGCAAGATAATGCATGATGTGGATCATGGCATTGCAAATAATTGAGAAGCAAAAAATAAAACAAACACACAAGGTAAGAAGAAGAAGAAAAATACAAAAGAGGCCAAGGGGCCAAACAAAGAAGGGACATGGCCACATGTTACACAAACTAGGAAAGAAAGCATATAAGGCATGTTCAAATTCCATATACACATACAATTACAAACAAGCAAGGTTGGCACGAGGGCCACAAGCATAAAAAAAAGTTCAAGCAAAGGACATTAGAAAATGTCCTAAGGCACACACAATAAATAAAATAGGAATTAAAAAATGCAATCACATCTGGCTATGTAAATAAAGAAAGGCATGTAAATTCTAGAAATAAAATTGCATCTAAGTAATCAAAGCAAGAAGTGAAACTATGCAAAACATGTAGTACAAGACTAGATAGATGCTAAGAAATACACAAGTTCTTTATACTATTGGGTGTTGATAGAATAATTTGTGTAATCTAGTAAGTAATTTACATCATCATGATAACTAGAGTGTGTGGTGTAGGAATGACATAATCTAGACGGTGTAGTCACGTAGAAGATGCCCCCAATGGGTAGATATGTCAATGTATGTCTCAAATGTAGAAGTAGGATGCCCCCTCAATGGGTAGAGTGAAGAAATCAAGGATCTGGATGTCACTACATACACTCAAATAAGATCAAGTGAAGCATGGTAATGTAGATAAATCAACAAACAATAGCATAAAATAATAAAATGTAAGTCTAGCATGGCAGTACAAATGTAAAGCATGGATAATGCATACAATTGAAATATTTTTGGTGTTTTGAGTTATTTGAATGTTTTTGCATTTTGAAATTTTGTATTCTTTTTTTTATTTTTGAAATAATCTATGTACAAGAAATCATAAGGATACTATGTACACGTAATTGAAAAGAAGCTATGTACAAGTAGATTGAGAAATTATGTGTAAGTAAACTAAGAAATTATGTACAAGCAAGTAGAAAGAAACTAGGTACAATAAAATGTGTGTAATGAAATACTATACATGGAATCTACATAGATGTATAATATTAATTAGATTTTTAAGTTTCTTTCCAACAAGTGAGGCTAGACAGTACACTTTAGGGCTAAGCTTTTTGATAATGAGGTATGGACCTAGCCAATTTGGTTTGAATTTTAATTTGATTTCTTCTTTGGAATTAACATTACAAAGATTTTATTTGAGAATAAAATCATTAAATTTTAACTCTCTGGTGTGAACTCATTTTTTTTAGGATCATTGTATACATTTATAGTAGATTTTGAGATGTTCAGCTGCTTGAATGTGTGTATAGTCTAATTACTCGAGCTGGTGTAGATGATTTTTGTGATACTAGTTATCAGTGAGGATACCTTTAAGGGAGAGATGTAGAGATGGAATTTTTAATTCCAATGGTAAAACTACCTTTGTGTCATAAACGAGTGAATAAGGATTGGCTCCTATGGGTGTACAAATGCTTATACGATAAGCCCATAATGCAAATACTAGATGATTGTGCTAATCATATGTGAATTAGGTTATTGTTTTTCTTAAAATGTTTTTTTATGGTTTTATTGGTAGCCTCTACTTGACCATTTCCTTATGGGTAGTATGGAGTGGAGAAAATGTGTTTGTTCTTATATTTTGTGAAAAATTTCTTGACAGTTTTATTCTTGAATGATGTTCCATTGTTAGAAATGATAGTTGCAGGTAAGCTAAATCATGAAATAATATGAGTCATGAGGAAGCTACAAATGTCCTCACCTATGGTAGATTGAAGTAGAATGGCTTCTACCCACTTTTTAAAGTATTCTATAGTTGTAATGATGAACTTATGTCCATCGATGAACTCAAGGTTTATCTTTCCAATAAGATCAAATCCCCATAACATAAATGTCCATGGAGAGATAATAGGCTATAATTGTTGTGATAGTGCATACTATAAGTTACTCTGTCATTGACATTTATCGTATAGATTTGTGTATTGTGAACATTCATCCTCCATGGTGGGCCAATATTACCCCCAATGAAGAATTTGTGTGACATGGCCTTTCCACTGAAGTGACCACCACACTCACTATCATGTATCTATGTAAGAGCAATTTTGGCTTCTACTAAAGTCAAGCATGAAATCAATTATCCATCACAAGATTACTTTAAAAAGTCTCCACCAATGATTACATAGCCAAGTGTTTATTTGTGTAACTTGCATTTGTCATTTCATGAAAAAGTGTCTAGTGTAATAGATTTGTTTAGTAAGTTATAAATATCAGAGAACCACTTTGGATTTGTGGAACTGTATGTAGTGGCTAAGATGGAGAGGGAAATTAAATATGCATTAGTTATTAATGGTGATTGTAATCATTTAATTATGAAAATAGCTTGATCATCATTGATGTCAATAGCAATCAGAGATGTGGCACTTGCCATTGCATCTACATGTCAGTTGTCTTTTCTTGGTATACTTTCTATAGAAAAGTAGTCAAACTATAATGATAAACATTGTACCATGTTCTAGTATGGGATAAGATGTTCTTCTTTTTTCTAATAGACATCATTGACTTGATTAACCAAAAGTTTGGAATCATCAAATACTTGAATAGATCTAATTTTGAGGGACTAGGTGACAAATAGACCTAAGATAAGTGCTTCATATTTTGTGGTGTTATTGGTGTAGGAGAATCTTAATCGATATGCAATACGAACTATGTGACCAGAAGGGTTGATGAAGACAATGCCTACCCCTGCACTGAGTGTACATCGAGAACCACAAAAGAACATGGTCCAAGTGTCAAAATGAGTAGAATAGGTAGTAAAATCATCTATAAATGTGTCACTAATAGGATTAGTGTCTAAGAGTGGTGCATCTACCAAATGGTCTACAATGATTTAGCCCTTTATTGATTTTTTTAGAACTATCTTTAAGTCAAACTTTGTTAATAAAATGACCCATTTTGCGATGCGACCAGAGAGATGTGGTTTTACCATTAGAAACTTCAAGAGATTAATTTTTTGATAACATGAGTCTTATTATTGATCATGTAATGTCAAAGTTTTTGTGTGGTAAAATTTAATGCTAGACATAATTTTTCTACCATGATTTTTTTTTTTAGTAATAAACTAATGTGCAACTGATGTAATAAACTCTTTGCTTAGTATGTTGATCTTCGTGTTATGCTAAGAGTGTCCTAATGCATGATTTGTTGCTAAGATATATAGTAGGAGAGGCCTATTAGGTATAGGTGGTATTATCATAGGTGGATTAAGAAGCTATTGCTTGATTGTGTTGAATCTTTCTTGGCAGGCTTAGTCCCAACAAAATTTATATCTTTCTTTAATAATTGAGTGAATGACTAAGTTTTACTAGCAAGTTGAGCTACAAAATGATGGACTACTTGGATCTTGCCTTGTAAGGATTGAATTTGTTTTAATTTCACGGGAGGTGGCATGTTGATAATTTATTTGACTTTAGTAGGGTCAACCTCTATACCACACTAAGAAATAATGAAACCTAAGATTTTGCCTGATGTAACTCCAAACACACATTTCTTTGCATTTAATCAAACATTATATTGCCTAAGTCATTGAAAAATATTTCGTAAATCGATAGCATGATGTTGTCATTGTTTGGATTTAGTTAATATATCATTGACATAATCCTTGACAATATTTTGAATCAAGTTTTGAAAGATATATGTCATAGTATGTTGATGTGTGGCTCTGATGTTTTTTAATCCAAAAGGTATGACAATGTAACAAAATGTACCCAAAAGTGTTGTAAAAGATGTTTTTTATTGATATTCTTCAATGATTTTGATTTCATTGTATCCAGAAAAGCTATCCATAAATGATAACATTTCATACTCAACTATGGAATATACGATCATGTCAATATTAGGAAAGGAGAAATCATCTTTTGGGCATGCTTTATTTAAATCTCAAGAATCAAAACAACACCAAATTTGTCCATTGGGATTTACCATGGGGAATATATTATAAACCCATTCAGGATGTGCTACTGGTCGAATAAATTAGCATATAAGAGGCATTGGATCTCATTTTTGACTAAGAGAGCCACCTTAGGATGCATTTTGAAAATTATTTGCTTATTTTGTTTAGCATCTAGGTATAAGCTAATTTGGTGGACTATTATAGATGTATCAATTCCTAGCATATATGAGTAAGACCAAGAAAAGAGTTATGGAAAATATATTAAAGTTTGATGAATATTTATATCTTCTTCTTTTTGTAGGGTAGTGTCTAAGAAGACAATGTGGGGATCTTGATCGGTTCCAAAATTGAAATCAATTGTTTCCTCATTAAGCAATGTGGAATGATGTAGTGTGTATGGGGTTGTAGGAATAGTATAATTTGAATCAACTAGTTTGTCCTAGGGAGAATTTGAATTTCCTCTAAAGTAAGCATGGTCATTTGTGTGATGAGGATATCTATTTTTATGATAGCAAGATGGGAGTTCCTCATATGCTCTAAAAAACTGTAGGAGTGATTCATCATTAGAAAATTCATCTAATGTGAACATATCTGGTGAAACTATATCATTGATGAGATCGGGATAGACCAATGATAATGTAGATGTTTGATTGACTATATGATATATAGGCACAATGGGTGCATAGAACTTTATATGCTTTGAAGTGGTGAAAGAAGTTTTATCATGAAGAAGGGTAAGTTGATATTATATTCCTTGATTTCCATGTTGTGTGGATGCCTCAACAGGATTGGCAATTCCTTATTTTTGCTTTCCAAGACCTTTGTCATGATATCCCATCTTATTAAGACATTTAAGTGCAAAAGGGGAGGTAAATTGGTGATTTGGTATTGGTTTTATTATAGAACTTGGAATCTTCTGATGTGTTACATGGTCTGAGTGTACACTATGAGTAATAGGTTGTGTAGGTATATTATTGAGATTAAAGTTTAGAATGTAATTCTTTGAAGATTCGACAACCTAAAAATATTTAAAAGGTTCATTGTGTATTGGACATGTGTAAATGTAGCCTTCGTGACTAAATTTTAGACAAGCATGGAGTGTAGAAGGGATTGCATGCATATCATCAATTCAAGGCCGACCAAGTAATAAATTATAATTGAGGTCATTTGGCATGACTTTGTAAGTAGTTGGCAATGTCTTATGTCCCAAAGTAAGATTGAGTGTTGTTTTACCCATGACTTTCCATGGAATGTTTTCAAAACCTCTGATGTTCATGTCAAAATGGTCTATATCTTGAGGTTGTATATTAATATGTTTAAGAAAAGAAATGTTGCAAATGTTGAGCCCTAAACCATTATCATCTAAAATTCTTTGTACACCTACATCATTAATTCTCAATTGAATATATAGAGGTATATGTTGTTTGATGATGTGGCATGGGGGTAAATCCTATTTCTCAAAAAAAATATGCTCTTCAGTCCATTGCATTGTGTTGAGGATAAAGGCAACATAAAATGGCTCAAAAGAAATAGGAATTCTAGTATTAAAAATGGCTGCATACAACACATATTTGTAAACATTTGATCATTGAAGGAGCTCAAGAACTAAAACTATATTAGAGGGGGTGCTAACCTGAGTGACAAAGTTATATCCATGGGTGTAATAAACTTTCCTATCTTCATAAAATTGGGTGATAGCATGTGATGCATGATCTACTATAGGCATAGAGTTGGTAGTAGGTACATGATAGGAGCTATTTTGAAGGGAGGAGGGATAGATATAACTGCTAGTGTTTTCTTATGTCTAGTAGTGATAGGAAAATATTCAAAATTAGTTAAAGAGTTATATGCATCTAGGTAGAAACCATGTATGTGGGATGAAATGCATGTAATTGGAGTTATAAGTAGTATATAAATATGATTATAAAGAGTATTCCACATGATATATGGAAAGAAACAGATAAAAAGCATGGAACTGTGCACTAATGCAAAAACAAGTTTGACTTGTGATATGACATTTTTAATATGTTTATCAAGATAGAGTTGAAAATTATTCCATATGAGAGAGATAAATTATGTAATGAAATATTGTAGTAAACAAAAGTAAACATTGATTTGAAGGAAAGGGATCCTAACATGTTTAGCAATAAATTTCTTAATATCATCCCATATTATGAAAAGTAAGCATGAATGGGAAAGAATGAAGCTTTACATTAACATATAGTAAACTTCATCATTCATATACATGATAGGACTGAGTATAGGCTCATTATTTGCAAGAAATGTTTTCAAATAAGTGAGATCCATTTTTTATTTTTCATGTGAAATCTGATTTATGTGTAAGGTGACACCTCAAAAGCAAAGGGACATAGTATATGCAACTAGGGTTTGAAAGAAATGATTTTAAAAAATTACTATGGTAAATTTTAAAAATTAAATGTGAAATTATGATTTAAATATGCAGGAAAAATCAAAAAAATATTGGAAAAATTATTAAGGAATTTTCCTTAGGGTTTCTAGGGATTTTATGTGCAAACGAAGTAAGTCGGGTTCACCTAATGATTTAAATTTTTTGGGAATATTGGAGAATTATTCATATTTTAGTTAAAGGATATGGATTAATAAATCAGTAAATAATGTTATGATAATTACAGTCTTGATTTATATAATTTATCTATATTTTTTACCTTTCTAAAAATAGAAATAAATAAGGAGAAAATATAACTTATCTTGAAATAAGATGAGAGGGTTGATACAGGGTCTAAAACTGGTTGTGCAGGACTAGAACAATGCCTTAAATCATAATCTAGATTTCGTTTGATGAAAAGATAAGATCACTGAAAATAAAACACTTTAGGGTCTGACATTATTGTCCACTCTTGCCACTGTTGTGCAAACTAGTCACAAAGACCTAAACTTTTTGGGTTCTTTGCATTGTTCATGTGTGAGCCTACTTGTGAAATCTTGAATGTTGAATGTCGATGGAGCTTGCTATAGAGATGATTTAATATTCAAACTCTAACCCTCCATCATGCTTGATAAAACAAGATTTGAATCACTTGAAAAGGGGGGTTAGTGTGTGTAATATGTAATGAATGTGTGATCCACACCCCTTGTGTGGGCACACTGCCTACATACCAATACTCTAAAGAGGGATCAAGTCATGTGTAGTTCTCTCACCTAATGTGCTTTGTGCAATAATGTGATGCAGATGCAAAAATTCCAAATTAAGAGTGTTTGAAGTGGCTAGGGACTAGTATGAGGGTTTGAATATATTTGTAGCTATGTTGGGTGATGGTATGCAAAGAATAGGAAAACTTGCCTTAGTAGTTTTCTTGTATTTTTGTTTACTTTGTAAGATTTGTGACCTCCCTTTTGTAAATGAACTTTGGATGGGCTTTTATAGGGAATAATTAGTCATGGGTCAAATGTATTCATGTTAGGTTGACATAATGAAGGATAGAAATTAGATGAAAATGACATTTGGGCTCAAAGTGCAAATGGACAAGAACACCAAAAATGGGACACCTTAGGGTCCAACGCTATAATCTAGGTATGGTGCTCTTGTCCTATAGGCTTAGGACCTAGGGGAATAGGATTGGCTTGGGAAATAGAGTCTGGCTGAGGTGGAATGATCATTTGGAAGGCTACGGATGATGGATAAAGAGTAAAAAGGTGTATAGAAGGGTCACAACAACATGCAAGAAGGACCTATAGATAGGGTGTCATAAGCCAGACTCAAACTACCAATTTATACATTTTATATGACTACAATTATCCATGGGACAAAAATATAATGATTAATGATATCACAAGACACACATAGTTAATCCCACATTAAAACATAATCATATTTAGATATTGAAATAAACTTTTCCATAGTGATCTATAACACAAAATTCAAATTTGCAGCAAATAAATGAAAACCACATAGATTTGGCTTAGTCATTTCCAATACAAGTTACTTAGAAAAAAAATAATGGCTAGTTTAACATGTATTATGATAACTACAAATGACCCATAAGAGATTTATATCATGAAATGTAATGTTATTTTAGAACATAGAGATTCCATGTGTGATTTCTTCTTATGAAAGGTCATAATTCTCTAAGAAAATAGTAAGGAAATGATTTGATAAATATTGATTTAATCATCTACACTATATTCCTTACTATCCATTTTTCATAGATTCATCTACTAATCAAAATTATGAAATATCAAGTAAATAAACATCTTAAACACGTCCTACATAAATAAAAGTAAATAATACAATTGATATGCATGCATAATATTTGTCCTTACATGGAAATTTTATTATTTGTTTAATAAATGTTCTAATAATTGTGAATGATGACTAATAATCAATAATATTTAAACAATAAATTGTCAATATAGAAACACGAGGATAATGCAATTCAATGTTATTTGTGATGCATTCACAACCTCATTACACATGAGGCTATGAATTTGTGGCTAATTTTTAGTTATTTGAGACACTACATCCCATGAGATCTGTTATGCATTAATCCTTTTGTTTATGACCCAGACTAATAATCAAACCACTTGTCTTTCAATGGCATTCATAGAATATAGGATAAAATGACACACAATGGATTCTCTAGAGTACAATAATTTATGGATTAACAAAAGGATCTTGATGAATGTGGACTTTATCTATTTGTACTTAATACCTCATACAGATGTTTGGTGATCATTCAAATTATGGTTGGTGATCTATGTACATACATTTAAGTTTGCATATCAGCAACCATAAGGATGCTTCACCTAAATATAATTACTCAAAAATCATGTGCAAAGAAAAATCCCAAAACTTTTTAGAGAAATCTATCATATGTAATCACCATAACATCAGGGGAAGGCAATGTTGACAAGTGGTAACAAATCAATACACTCAACAATACATCCAATTGAATTACACAATTTCATTTATGAGGATTACTCAAGCCATTAGGAGGAAACTAGTGACATTTGTCAAAATAGATCATAATGAGAGAAGATACCTCATCAATGCATCATATAATATCATACACATCATATGTATCCATGGTCATGGGATCCATTGAAGGCCTGCCCTAAACCTGCAGTATTTTCCTCCTAACAGTCACACTAACCTACAATAGTTTCAACACATTTCTAGATGGTTATTGAGGCAATACAGTCTACACAGTCATTGAGTTATTTTTGTAAAACAGTTCGCGTGCCAAATTCTAAATTTTGTAGCCAAACATGCTGGTTTGTTGATATTAGGACTTAGTTTCTCGAGTCTATCATCTATATTACCAGGCTATCATGAATTCCAAAATTACTATTTTGATATTGTGATGTAATAAACCTTGCTACTTGTGCGAAGTGATGAATATATAGTAACTATAGATAAACATTATTGAGTAGATGTTGGAACTTTGGTATACTTTAGAAAGCTATGTGAGCTTCCTTGAAACATCACCACGGTATGGGAAGCTCACAAGCTATATACAATATGGTGTGTCACGAATGAATAAAGGTTAAGTTCATACAAGTTCTATATAGTAACTAACCTGGGGAATATCTACTTGCAAACCGAATGCCTCTTATGTCAAACAGTGCTTATACTTCATTTTCTGTCAAACAACGCTCCTCCTTCCTTAGCCGCCTTGGAACGTCTACCTAAGCTCGATCAAATGTAAAACATGGAGGCTCATATTATATGCAGGGCACATCGTTTTAAGAAATGTGTTCATAAGAAGCACCAACATGAAAAATCATACTGCGAATTATGATTTTAAAATTCAAATCATGAAACCAAATGCCAAATCACTATTGTTTTCAAATCATGAAATTTTATGGCCATGTAGATCCTTTCGTGATAGTTTGTTTATGCATGTTAGTTTGAAATATTTTTGTAAGTGGTTTGAGATAAATAGTGGAGTAACGACAAGTTCATCATTAATGAGGTGCCACACCAACACACGCTGAATTTATACATGTTAGTTACAGTCAATCCTTACAATATACCTTCCCTCAAATTATTTATATGTTTTAAGTTCTCCCGTAAAGGGAACAAGAAGAAATCCATGATGTTAAGATCATGGATTAAATGTTGAAGTCAGTTCATTTGACGATTTATAATATTCACTTAAGTTGAGCTTAACTCCCATCCATCCATATGTAGCATCTGTAGCATTTGTGAGAGTAAAAACTAGAAGCACAACGACGACTAAAGACCATTCACTCTTAGTAACCATTTCTTCTAATATAAGACTGCTTTCAACGAGAAAATTCGATTCAGATTTCTACAATGAAATACTACGTATATATACCATTTTTTATTTTGCTAATTGTCAAACTTGTTATCTATTAATTATATGAAATCAAAATGCTCGATGTTTGAGTTTTGTTGCATTTTCAATGTACCGTATCTCTCAAGCGATTTATTATCAATATTTTATACTAATTTAATTTTTAAAAATTCTTTGCATGTCATAAATCCATGCAGAGTTACATCATCTCGGATGGCACAGTGCTATAGTGATCGATATGAAAATATTTAAAATAAACTAGATAAAATTATACATATATAATTATTTAGAAATATTATTTTAATCAATTTTTTAATAATATAATTGAACAAATATTTTAATTAATTATTATTATTTTAAAACAAAAATTTATAATATATATAACCATATAAATGACAATGTTTTCGTTTACTGCAATGATAAAATATTTTGATTTATATTTTTTTTGTTAAGTGTTTATATATGTTCTTCACTACTTTATAAATATTTTTTGTTTTAAGTTGTGTTAATATCATTTGTCTTGTTGTCATCCTTTTCTAAAGCCAGTATAATATCACTAAATGATTGATATTGTCGAAACGAAATTGTTTAATGGGTAATGGTTCATCTATTTGTTTGATACTTCAAAATTACTCATAACATGGCATTGCCCTCCAATCTGAAAACTAGTAAGAGCAATTCACAACCAAGCAATATACAAAAGTATCTATGAAAAACATAGAAGGAGGAATCAATTAAACTTCATTAATACTGCATTTCACAGTGATTATGTGGGTAAGTCAGTTTAATATGCCAAAACACAAACATAGATACATAAAATACTAAGCACAAATTCAATGACATAGAAAACAATTTTATAATCAAGTAGCAATAGGATAAGTCAAATCTTTTCCCTGCATTAAATAGAATTACTCATGGAGCCCAACAAAGAATTTAGTTAGATGAGGAACAAACAATTATCCATAACTTTCCTCTCTGAAAGTACAGGAATGCATTCAATATACCTAGAGTAGTGTGGCACCATATATATTTCTTATGCATGTTAGGTAACACTTAAAAACAACGTAAATATGTCTATCATGATTAAAATTTTGGGTTGAAAAAAGGATCACTTGCCTTTCGGAATAATGGCTTCACACATAAGAAAGATTGGTATCGTAACAAGTGCTAAAAGGTTTAAATAGATTCTACTTCATTGGCCCAAATTAGCAACATTCATGTCCTAAATTAAAACTTGTGATTCCTTCAACAACATCAAGCAGACTCGGTGGGATTACCAATTCCAGGTTTACTTTAACTGATTCCATATACTACATATACTCTCTTAATGGATTCTTCAAAGATCACATTGATTGTAAATATATTGGTTCAAGTCTTTTCATACTCAACATAACTGCTATCAAATATGATCAAAACTTTTGAAAGCTCAATATCACTAAGCACAGAGACTGAAAACCCTATTTGCAGTTAACAGTACATTTTATATTATCACAAAATACAATGAGATTAGCAAAACACAATTTTGGATTCCATTATTTAAAACTTTGTGACATACAAAAACATAATTTTCACACATAAAACTTTGATAGGCTAAAAAGATCTTGAAAATATGATGTAGTAATTATACCCATCATTGTTAACATCTAGAAACAAGAATGGCAATCCCATGTGTCTTCTTTGTTTGTGACAGACTTGTTGCCCATGAGGCAAATTATTTATGTGCTAATGATATATTGATGTGCACTCCTATTATGATGCAAATAGACTATCTGTATGATATCATTTTGCCTAAAAATCCTTAAACTTAATGCATTTCATGAACATGATGTAGTATGATAGAAACTCTTCCTAAAAATCAGATTGAATGGGTTTGAGGCCTTTTAAGCACATCAGTTTAGGTCTTCAACATAAGTATTGGCCCAACAAACCATAAATCAGTCATGTGCAACCCTAAATCTGTCCTCTGCCACCACAAGCCTGAGAAACCCAAACAAAATGCATTGATGGCTAGACATCGACCTAGGTAGGCATCTTTGGAATTCATGATGGGCACTGTAGCCAGAACCACAACATATTTATCATATTGTGTGTATATTTTGGGTGATACTTGTCGACAACTGCATGGTATATGTGTTGTTTATATTATTTAAACATTGTAAAAGACAAACATTACGAGCTGAATTTTATTTAAAGTGTTTCATCAACAATACATAGTAAGACCTCAATAGAGGGAAAGACATGTAACGTACCATGTTATTAAAAAATGAGTTTTCTTCTTTAGTGCAAATAACACGCAAAAATTTGTTTTAAAGATAAGTTAGTTAAAAGATCCTTAGAAGTTTCTTCAAAATTTGAGATAACTGAATAAAGATACATGTTTTTATGTGTTAATTATTATATTATTAATATAATATTGTTTTAAATTTAATATAACATGTTATAATATATATTTTTATTAATATTAATTATATATTATAATATGGTGTAATAGTAATTACTAATAATATCTATAATATTATTATAGTTTAAAAAGTACACACACATGAAATAATATATTTGAATGTATAATATAATATTAAAATATACGTTAAATTTTAATATTAAAATATTAAAATGTCTAATATAATAAAATAATTATATATTTTAATACATAATATAGTATAAATATACGATATATCATATTAAAATATAAATTAAAATTCAATATTAAAATATTAACATATCTAATATAATAAAATATATGATAAAATGTAATAATATAATAAAATATATAACACAATAAAATATATAATAAATTAAAATATAAAAACGTATAATCCATATATATATAAAATAAAAAAATAACTAATTCTATATAAAATATAATATAATAATAATTAAATATTACATTAGATAGAATATATATTACAAATGTATTTTATATATATCCTATTATAATAAAATAAAATAATTATATATTAATTATTGTTAACTAATAAAAAATAACAATATCGTAAAACGGAAAGTTCGATAAGAAATTACAAGCGACCTAATCTTTTAAACCTAATATGCTTTGATTTGGGTTGATCATCATCTGTATTTCTTCATGCCAGCATGGATTGAGGTGTTGCCATGTGTATTTCTTAATGTCGCCATTCTTTTCATCAACGCTAACACTTTTCACTCCTCTGTCGCTCTGGGTTTCGAACCATTCCTGCCTTAAACTTGCTTTTTGGGGTTAAAGTTAAATCATGGATTTATAAATTGGTACTTGATTGCTTCAGGGGTCGAAGAATGTCGTGGCTTGCATAGGGTCTGGTTATGGAGTGTTGTTGGAGGGTCTGGTACAATATATGGTTTTTTTTTCGTTTAGAGACTGGCAATAATTCTATATCAATCTTGATAACCACTAATGTGGCTAGCATGTTTGTTCTTGAAATTGTAACGTTTTATGGAAAAAGTGTTGTGTTAAGATAGAGGCTCGATCTTTTTATAGTAATTTATAGAAACTGTGACGGCACTGGTGAGTTTGTTACTGAAATTTTTGGTTCTTTGTTGCTTTGTAATATGAAAGCAATTGGAAATATAATGACACTGACTGAAATCTGTTGGGTGAAATGAGATATTGTTTAGCTTCTTAGCTGAAAGGTTTATTGCGTTTTAGAGTGCATTAATGGTGATATGTAAAGGTGAATAGATTCAACATTTATACTACACCATAGGATGGGAGCGCGGGTGAACAGGGACATGTCGAGAAAGTTTATGTCCACATCATATGATATGAATGGAATCAAAGGTCCATTCCTCCGAACCTTGGTTTTTTTAACACGATGTGAACCCCAACGGATCTACAAGAAGCCTTGTAGAATCACCCCCAAATCCATAGCCACCTCCTTCACCATCACTTGTTCTAAGTCTGATACATAAAGCTCATGAATAACTAGGATTAGGGGTTTTAGCAGGGCACTGGTTCTTTCGCTCAAACTTCTCCTGGAATTAAAAATATGCATAATGGGTTCCTCCACAGAAAATCATTACCAGCGCGGATATACAAAAGATAAACGTTCTTGTCTTCTACAATTTGAAATTTGCTAATGCTTATTGATTAGTTATGGTCCTTACATTTTTTACGAGGTTCTGGTGGGCTTCTATTTAGAGGGCATTCAAGCGGTAAACCATAACGGTTAATGGAAGGTCATGTAGAATTCCAGCTCCAGTAGCTCAGCACGTTATCCAAAACATAGGTGGATATAGTTGGATTACGATTGTTAATGCCATCAATCCTTTCGCAATTCAACAGTAATTTAATGGAAGTATATGGATTGCCATCAATCCTTTTACAATTCAACAATAATTAAACAAAAAATACCTGGTGTTAGTCCTGCTATTGCATTTTCGCTCCGGGGTGCTTCCTACATGAATTGCAAACCTCATTTGAACCAAAATACCGACTTAACCCATGAAAGGGTGGCACAGTAGTAGGTTAATCATGCCACAAATAGCTGTTTCGGCGGACAGTTGCCACAACTCTACCCACGCATAGGCTCTGGTCTCTTTCACCAAGCTGAGAGTCTGGGTGACTCACCAGCTACAGCTTGCCAAGGATATCGCTCAAAACCAGCAGACTGAATGGAATATTCCCCATCCTGCCACATTACCCCTCCCTACGTGGCATTACTATAATCTGATGTTCATGTATATTGCATTCCTGTGCTTAATGTAGCGAGGTGTCGTTAACTGTTCCGCATGACAGAAATGGTAACAAGTCTGCAGAGAATCCGAAAATAGGCCTTCCATAAACAACAAAGCATATTTTTGAATGGATTGAAACCGAATATTATTTTATTTTTTTCTTATGAGACGAATCTTCGCCCTCGTAATAAGCCTCCGGCTTAATTATAAATTCTGAACAAATATTGCATACAAAAAATTGTTTTAAAAAGTGTGCGCAAATTCATATTATGTAAATCCCTATAATCATTTCGATGAACATGATGTTTTGGACTGTTTAATCAAGACTATCATTAATAAAAAAATAATTATATAAGCTTATAAACTAAGGTAGGGTGTTAGTATTCATGGCACAAATTTTTATTGGATAAAAATATCAGTTTAAAATATATAAGAACAAAGTATTAAATATTGGGTGAAAAGAGATAAGAATAAATATCAATGCTAACAAGGTATGATAAATAGAATAATACTTGAAAAAAATATAACAAATATTTTATGAAATTCAGTATATGTCATCACACCAAAAAAGAGAGGTGGAGGAATTAATTTTGGGTAGTTCACTATTCTAATATTCGAAGGAAGATCTAGAGCCACCCATCTATTTATAAGATTAGAGGAACCAAAGAAATAATAATGTCCTACCCAAGAAGAGGCTACATCACACCACCAACAAGACCGATATCAACTAACAACCACAAAAAAAAACCAATAATATATTTTCTATGTAACAGTGGAAGAATCCATCGAGTGCACCCCCTGCATCCCCCCTTAGTTAAGGGGGAGGGGTGGAGAATTTTCTGCGACCATAAAAATGACTCCTTCAACATCTTGGCATTGGAGATAGTGAGCCATGCAATGAATGATCTAGAAAAATGTGGTTCATGGTACATCAAGTGTTGCCTTAGTGGTCAAACAACGTCTATAAATTCCTAACTTCAATAGTAAATTTCTCCACTCAAAATTGAATCTACATGCACGTCAAAAATAATACAAACACCTTATCATTAATAGAGAAATAATAAAATACTAATCTACCATTACTATCTACATCTAACTTAAATTAATAAACTCTATAATAAAAGCTCATTACAAAGTGGCTGTATAATAAAATAAATTTTCTAAATCAAATACAAATGTTTTGGTTGAAATGAATATATTTTTAATTCATAATTAGGTCTTACACCATGTATTACACTTACACTTTGAAAAATCTCTTATACAATTTAACAAAAAGAAAAACTTCTTATTTTAATTTATAGATTGTAAAAACACTATTTATGAAGAAAAAAACTTTTTTTTTTTTTCAATTTCTATTTTTATTTTTAAAAAAATTCCAATACTTTTATTTCTATTACAAATTCTTATTTAATATATTATGTTATATTTTTTTAATCTGTTATGATATGTGTATGTTAATTATATCCAAAGATGTCATACCATGATATTTGAAGTGGTGGTGGGTTATAATATAATAAATGTATTTATTTCTAATTCTAACTTTAATTTTATATCGATTTCAACTTTTACACAATAATATAATTAAATTAATATAATATATCATTAACACACACACATAATACCACATAAATATAAAACATATGTAATAATTATAAATATATAATTTTTTAAAAAATTAAAATATACTAAAAATCAAATTAAATTTATTTATTAATTAAATATAATATTTTTTCTTTGATTGAATTTGTAATTTGTTTCAATTTTTTTTAAATATTCAAACATTAATTACCATTTATTATTACCTTTCTTACTAAATCCAAAATCGTGAGACTAGCTAAAATTTTAAATGTTTGAATAGATACTTCTTTAATATTTATAGAATTAATTATTAAAATAATATACTTGTTTAATATAATTTATATAGAAAATAAAAATATCATCTCTTAAAGTGTTTAAAATAGATATCCATTTCACCATGGGTTTTATACATATCGGCGCTCTCTCCACACTATCATTCATATATATATATATATGAAAATTAAATTTTATCCCTGAACTAAAAACCCGTCTCTTTATTTTATATTAATACAACGTAAAATCCTACAACTACAATAAATTAATATAACATATAATAAATAATGAATACAAAAATTCATTGGAATTGTAATTTATATTAAACTAGGTCTCACCAATAAAACCTTTATTAACGTACCGTAAACAATTAAATATAATAGACTATTGTCATATGATTTATCCACAAAGACAATAATATTTAGATGATAAAAATAAAAACATTTATGATTTATTCCATTCAAGGATGCACCCTTATATTTTTCGCTGGAAGGATTTACTGGTATGAAACTTGAATTTGTCTCGGCATAATATTAAATGCCAATTTTGTGGTGGGAACAAAAACTTCAAAGATAATCAACGAATGGCACGGGGTTTGTAATATTGGCAGGGGTATACTCATATTAATATAAATAAATAGTAGTACAAAATTAAACACACAAAAAATAGAAAAGGTCACATTTTATAAGTAAAGTCATATTAAAGTAAGAGAGAATCTCGAGAAATCAATAAGTTTATCAAAGAATTAACAATGATTACAATAAGAAAAATCATATCAACTTGACATAAGTGCATAATAACTAAAAAAGATGCACATAAGAACGCAAGTAATAAGGAAAGGATTAAGCAATAATAATAAACAAGGTGGCCAGTGGGGACAAGGAAGGAGGTGGATCATGTGGCTTGTCTCCCCATCCCCCTTGAGCAGAGGGTTTTCATCCATAGGTAAGGGGTCTCACCTATCATTTTGATGTAGATTACTATTTTAATCATTGTACCGAATGGGAGAAATAGCAAGAGCTAGGCCTGGATACTTGTTCTACAAAGGAGGGCTCTAGTCCCTTCCATCACCACCTCCTTCATTAGATCCATGAGACCAATCAAGTTAAGGGGATGACCAATGAGAGGGTGACCGACAAGCAAAGGCATTCCTATATTGGTTCCTAGAAAGATTTTGATGTATAACATACCCTCGCCCACGAGGGGGAGACTGGAAACAAAGAGGCTCTAGACGATCACATCTAACTGCATGCAATGCAGTCCCCTAGTGATCAAGAAAATGCTAGAGATGATTAAGTTCTAGCTGAAATTTATCAGTCTCACTCTAAATTCAAAGAATATGATTAGAACTAACAATAATTTTTTTAGTAATAGAAAAAATATGTTCTATTACCTCATGATTAAAACAAACACAATTTATAATTTTCCAAATTTGAAAAATAATATCAGCATGAAAAATCTACCAAATTCTATTGTATCTTTCAGGAAGCAAGGTAGAGTCCCCCCAAGAGAGCCATATTTAAAGTAAATATATCTATTGAAATTACTTACATGATTCACAACAATAGAATAATATATCGTAGAATTAAGAACAAAATAACCATATCCACAACAAGAATTAGTGAAAGAAAAAAATACTTGAATAATATGACCGACCACTTCGATGACTACAACTTCCATAATAATGTAATTAAAAAAAAATTACAATATGATGATAAAAGACTAACCACTATCTCATATATATATGCTACTTGGCCATGGTTATTCAATAGGCTGATCATACTAAGAAAATAGAAAAATGCAATAATATAATGTGAATGTGTGTAAGCTACAAGTCGGCCACACATATTCCTAGATGCACTATACATTAAGGATGTAGAAAAAAAATGCCCTGAAAGGTTAAAAAAGAGTATCAATCCAATGCCACACAAATTGGGTATGGGAGTAGAACTAGAAAAGATGCTTATTGTCTCAAGTTGATGGCAAGATGGAAAAATAGGATTTGAAACACCCATCTGCTTAAACCAATCATCAATAGGGAAACTCTAATAAAGAATACACCAAAGTAAATAAGCCTTTTTGGGATCAATGGGAGTAGCTCAAACAGTGGTAAATCTTCTAGACTAGTCCACGTGATAGGATCTAAGGTTCCATTACTGATTGAGAGTATCATCTTGAATATGTTAGTGAGTTAAAAGGTTATACCCCAAATGCAGAGAATATCAATTAAAAGGAGTGGTCGTAGGTCAATGCCAATCCTTTCACCAGAGACTTGGAGTTAAATTTTAATCATATGTAGGTAATCATCAGGTATGTACCTTGAATATTGGTAATAGATTCAACATTTGCATTATTTGAGTTAAATTTATTCTGAAGTAGATGTTAAGGAAGCCAAGAGCAGCTCACTTTTTAGAATAAATACCAATATTTTTCACTCTTTTTTTGAATAATAGGGATAATTTTAAGAAGCAACCCCTAAAAGCTTACTATAAAATCTTGATGAATCCTAGATTTTAGGTATAATTCCATTGGTGAATCTATGGCAAAATCATCACACTGGTATAAATTGATTGGTAGTTTCTATTAACTCTTTCAAAAAACTTATAAATAATTGGTGAATCAAGCATCATATTCAAATCAAAAAATAATGGCAAAAGATCCAAGTTAAACCCCTTTCCTCAAACACATTCATGGGGAAAATAACATGACAAAAGTTAGAATCCCTTAAAAGATGGGAAGTTTTTTTTAAAGTGTGAAAATATTTGTAGATATATATGGCTTGTATTTCTAACTTGGATTATACTTCATTGTTGGCTACTTAGACTCCTCTTTGGCACCCTCTTGCAATTATCACTAATTTTGTGATTCTTATGACGTGTAAGGCTTATATTTCTTACTTAGTTTGTACTTCATTGTTGGTTGCCTAGATTCCTCCTTGGCCTCCTCTTGCAACTATCACTCACTTTGTCAAAATGTCTTAACCACATCCATATTGACCTTTCAAATATTTTTTTTTATTTCATTTAACAAATCATGCCAACCAAAATATAATTATTACCTTAAACATTTAAAAATAAAATATAATATGATCATAAGTCTTTGTTACATTTATTCAGTTTGTTCTATGTGCATTATTTAAAATAAGTATCTTGCATATCATTATTTCTCAAAGGAAATCATTTTTTTATTTTTTTAATAATAAGTCTGTGCTAAAGACCAACTAGATAATATAATAAACCAAGTATACCAAAAATAGTGACAGAAAATTAAAGTATAGAGTATAAACCAACTATGACATCATAAGGCAAGATAGCTATGAAAAGCAAGGATGACATAACTGAAAAAATATTCAAAATATTTTCATTTTTTTTAAATTATAAACTATATAATAAGGTCTGCCAAAATATCTTAACCATATCTATATTGGCCTTTCAAATATTTTTTTATTTCAATTAACAACCGTGCCAACTAGAATATAGTTATTACCTTAAACCTTTAAAAACAAACTACAGTATGATAATGAGGATATGTTGTGTTTATTGAGTTTATTCTTTTTACATTATTTAAAAGAAGTATCTTGCACATCATTATTTCTCAGAGAAAAAAATTCTTGTTTATTTAAAATATGTGGTAAATACTAATCAAATAATATAATAAACTGAGTATAATAAAAATTGTGACAAAAAATCAAAGTATAGAGTGTAAACTGACTATAGGGCCATAGGGAAAGACAACTATGAAAAGCGATGATGATAAATAAATATTTTTAAAAAAACCATTTTAAGGGTAATTATCATTATATTTATTCATTGCACTGATTTTTATTTGATGCATGTTAATATGTTCACAAAATCTATGAAATAGGTATTTTTGATTTGATCAAAAATATGGTTGAATCGATCATGAGGCTCTGTTGCATTTATTTATTTTATTTAAAATAACTTGCATACCATTATTTATTAGAGGAAATTAGTTTCTTGTTTTTTTAAACAAAGTATGTGGTAAAGACCAACCACATAATATAATTTATTTTATTCTATGCATTGTTTAAAATATCTTTCATGTCGTTATTTCTCAGAAAAAATAAGTGTCTTGTTTGTTTAAGAGAAGTATGTAGTAAATAACAACCACATAATATAATTCATTTTTTTCTTTGTGCATTATTTAAAAGAAGTATTTTGCATGCTAATATTTCTTTAAAAAAATCAATTTTTTGTTTGTTCAAAAAAAATATGTGGTAAAGACCAACCACATAATATAATTAATTTTGTTCTTTACACATTGTTTATAAAATATCTTGCATGTCATTATTTCTTAGAGGAAATCAGTTTATCGTTTGTTTAAAAGAAGTATGTTGAAGATACCAAGCACATAATATTATTCATTTTATTCTTTGTGTATTGTTTAAAAGAAGTATCTTGCATGTCATTATTTTTCAAAGAAAATCAGTTTTTTGTTTGTTTAAAAAAAGTGTGTGGTAAAGACAAACCACATAATATAATTCATTTTGTTCTTTGTGCATTTTTTAAAAAGTATCTTGCATGCCATTATTTCTTAGATAAAATTAGTTTTTTGTTTGTTTAGGGTTAGGGTGGTAAAAATAAAGCTTAACCAAATTATATATATATATATATATATATATAGTCTTGCCCTATGGTCCCATAATTGGTTTATTATTTATACTCTGTACTTTGACTTTTATCACAATTTTTGATATATTTAGTTTAATATATTATTTGGTTGGTATTTACCACATACTTATTTTAAATAATTAACTGATTTTCACAAAAAAAATATTTGTTTAAAGATATTTGATACCAACACTATGCATATTGATTTTTTTAAGAAATTTCATTTATAGCTAAAAAAATTCCTTGATCTCAAAATCTATGAAATGAGTATTTTTAGGTTAATCATAAATATAGTTGAAATGATCATGAGGCTCTATTGTGTTTATTTATTTTGTTTAAAATAATTATATTGCATGCCATTATTTCTCAGAGGAAATGAGTTTCTTGTTTGTTTAAAAGAAGCATGTGGTAAAGAACAACCACATAATATAATTAATTTTTTTGTGTGCATTATTTATAATAAGTATATTGCATGCTATTATTTCTTAGAGAAAATTAGTAGTAGAGACCAACCAAATAATATAATAAATAAAATATAGTAAAAATTGTGACAAAAAATCAAAGTATAGAATATAAATAATAAACTGACTATGGGACCATAAGGAAAGACAAATATGAAAAGTGAGAATGGAAAGCAAATAAATATAAAAGAATGATTTTCAAGGAATTTATCATTATAATTATACATTTAAAGAATCAACATAGTTACCTGTGCATGCAAACAACTATTCTCAATCTTTTGTTTGATTAAAAGAATGTGTTTATAACCGTCATAAACTCTATTATAGTGATGCATATATATTCGACCATAAGTAAGTTGCTTAAATACATATGTGATGGTTTCTTGATTTTTCTATTTATTGATGCAAGCTATTCGTAGAAGTGAAGCTCCAATAGTCAAAATATTGGGAGAAGAAGTTGGAAACGAATGTACAAATAATTTCTAAGTTGGTTTCTTTGTGATTGCAATTGCAAGATATGGATTTATATATATTTTTATTCTAAATACTAAGAGCAGTGGTTTGCATGCACAACCATCTATCTTGAAATGAATAATATAATGATAAGCTCCTTAAAAATTATTTCTTTTAAGATAATTTCTCAAAACACTACCTTTCAAATATCTTAACCGTATCCATAGTCAATAAAAATAAGGTATGCCAAAATGACATAACCATATCCATAATCAATAATGGTCTTTCAAATATATTTTTATTTCAATAATAACAAACTATGCCAACCAAAAATATAATAATTACCTTAAGCATATTGTGTTGAGATCTTGCCCCATTTTTTAGTGAATCAGTGTCGATATATTGAAGGGCCAAGAAAAAAATTAATGTTGGTCCAGCACGTCACTTGTATAATTAATTAAAGTTGTTAAAATACATATGTGATAGGTTTCTCAATTTTTATAGTCATTTATGCAAGTTATTAGTGAAAGTGATGTTTTTGGTCCAATATAGATACTTACATTTCATTACACTTTATATAACTCAAATAAGTTTGGTATAAAATAAAAAGGGAAAATGTGTTGTCATTCTTCAATAAACCTCACATTTTAGATGCCTAAATTTCAACATGCCAATTTTCTTCATTTTGTTTTTGATGATTGTTACGTGCATTCTCTTCAAAAGTTGTTGGACTCAAATCCAGTACTGTATAACTCTCTAAGTGTAGTGTGTTTGAAGAATTATTAGTTAATCCTCTTATTTTAGATTTAGACTACCAAATTTTTAGAGCTATATAAAATGAAAAATCAAAGACATTATATCTAGTTGTATAGAGCCTCAAGCAAGTCTCCAAATTCTCGTCAAGTTTTTTTCTTAACTTTGAATTTAAAAATGATAATTCACTAAAAATTATCTCATCTTCGATTGAGATAAAAATCATTGTTTAACATATATTAGCAAGATTAAAATATTCTGAGATACTGTCATGTAGTATTTCACTCAAACTTGAAGTAGTCCATAGGCTAGTATTCAAGCCATCTTCAAAAACATTATTCACAAATTTAATTTGTTCCAACATTGTTGTGGAAAATCAAATAAACTGCTCACTTAGCTTGGACAAATCTAAAATGCATTTAATTTGTTCACCATTCAATTATACAGTCTTGTAGAAGTGTCAGGTCATGTTTTTGATATTATTCTAAAAATTTCATGAGCTAGCATTTTTTCAATATTGAGGGTATACCATAGCCATAGACTCTAGTATTTCATCTTGAGGAAAATGATCTCTAATATCTGAAGGTAGACATTTTGTAATTTGCTTCAAGGTGGACCTTATAGAAGATATAACCTCAAGAAATCACTCCATTATAATAATATCTTTGAGTTTATTAGATCGATTGATTGTGTTAAAAATGTGTAGGGGTATTTTACATTATCACACTTCTACACATAAATATTCATCTTCATTAAACTACAAATAGTTACCACTATGTTCAATATTTTTCATCAAGATCTAGCTTATGAAATTTTTTTCTGTAAATGAATCTTTTGTTAAATACAAAGTATCAAGAGAAAGACATTTAAATTTTCTCAACATAGAATATTCTTAAATGAACATTTTTATTTGTTGAGCTTTATTTATTATTAAATTAATTTTATCCAACATGGGTAAAATGTCGCATAAGGTCAATAATGTCTCTATATTAGTTAACTGAAATAAAATATCTAAAACTCTCTATTATGTGGTAATGTTCCTCCATTATTCCCATCAATGACTGATATTCTGCATATGCTCTATGTGTTGGTCTACAAAGGGAAAGCCATCAATTATCAAGATCCTTAATTAGCTTGATTGATTTTATTAAAACTTCATCAAAATTTTAAAATTACAAAAATATTTTTGGAATTCTATAAAAGTATGAATGGATTTCATGAATAAGATATTCAAATTTTGAGACTAATGTAAACTTGCTCACAATTTTAGATGTCAAATTAGTTTTATGTGTCATGAAATGAATACCAATCATATATGGTGTACAAAATATTTGTAGCCTTACACAAAGACCACTTATTTGACATTATATATCTGATGCTTCATCTTACCCTACATAAACAATCCTTTTTGTAATTGAGAAATCGTCCATGTCACCAACCTCTTTCAAATTTTTCTTGACTAGTTCCAAAAGGTTTTGAGAAGTATTTTATTTAATTTTATGAATGGCATGAACATGTGGCTGATGGATATGGTTTACGATAGTATAGATATGCATACATACACAAGAAGTGTTATCAACGACTGTAACTTCATCTAATGACAATGTTATGTATATTGAAATCCTTATCTTCTCTTGAAGATCATCTTTTTCTACTTCAACAGATAATTATCCCATTCCCAACCACTAGTAACTAACCAATGATTATTTAGAAAGTTTAAGATGTTAAAAAATGGTAGCATGTATTTATATCCAAGATAATCAGTAATTGGTCGATATTTGTTTAAAATATGAAAACAACACAAATTTATATAGTCTTTGACATTTGATTAATTCCCATCATTTTTACAAACAAAGTTATAATGTTTATTCCACTTGTATGAATATTTTGTTGTTTTGTTAGGTATTCATCATATTCACTTGCATACCTAACATAAAGAGACTCTTCTTTTGTTCTGCATTGTATCACTAATTTCTCCTCTTCATTTATAATTTTTATTTAATAAACTTTCCCCTCATGCTTCTCTATTGTATTTATTTTTAGCTGCAAGCATTTATCCCTCCCCAATTTCCAACTACATATCTTATATCTACATATTTTGGTGTATCATTAGTGTCTTCACTCAAAATAGGTTCATTAAAAGCATATTTAGAAACCCATTCAGCTTAAAAACTCATTGAAATTTCTCATTCACCTGAATTTTTTTTTGAGCTATGATGAATTTCATAATATACTTGTGAGGTTGAATCATTAACACTTTCAAAACCATATTATCTTAAACCACTTGTGTCATGATCATTTGCATTGTCACTTACATCCACTGATTGAAAATGATCAAAACCCTGTTGAACATGATCTTGATCATGAGAAAAAATGTTCAGTGTTGGTTGATTTTCTAAATCAGTATTTCATTTTAAGGGTATTTCATGTTGATGTTTATCAAAATATGACAACATGGTATTTTCCTTTGATGTAACCCCTATTAATTTTCTAGCACTCGAACTATGAGTAGACATTTTATAAATAAAAAACTTTTCAATTCTAACTCTATGAATCACCACTACAAATCACTCCCTTCAAGGATGAAATCACTATTCCACTTCTTGAAAATTAACTTTTACATTGGAAAGTTTAAAATTTGGCACCTAAAAATAAGAAATGACACTAGCACACTTTTTTTTTTTTAAATGAAAAAAATGGTATCAAAATATCAATTTGAAAATGATATCATAAATAAAATTTAAATCTATACAATCAATAAATCTATAACTTAAAATTTGAACCAAACCACAACTCAATTTAAAATTCAAACATGGAAATAGGGGCCCACATAAATTTATAAGGACATGTTACAATTTCTTATTGAATCTTTTAATGCACTTTGGATCTTTATTTTTATAGTTGTTGAATAATAGTGATTCTAGGAAGCAACAAATGTTTTTAAGATGTGCATAGAGGTTTTTATAAATTTCAAGAATATTAATGAATGATGCACTAATTAAATATTTCAATTATCAAATATATGTACATGTGAATTGGATTTCAAATAATATAATCTAATATATCCAATAGAGTAAAGCCCATAAAAGGGATAATCTCTTAAAAAAATATTTGAATTCTATAAAAATGTGTATCAATGAAAATAGAACAATGAAAAGGAAAATATAATCACTATTATAACTCAGAGCAACTAAAACAAAAAACTAACATACTCATAATTCAATGTCAAATGTCATAATTTAATGTTCAATCTTATATTAGTCTTTTGAGAGATTTATATAGTTTTGTACTTAATTTATATTAACTATTACACATGATCTTATCGTATGTACTCAATTTTTTTTATTTATGCAATCCTCTCTTTTCATAGTTGTCTTGCTTTATGACTGCATAGTCAGTTTATTATTTATACTCAATACTCTAATTTTTTATCACAATTTTTGCTATACTTAGTTTATTATATTATTTGGTTGGTCTTTACCATATACTTCTTTTAAACAAACAATAAACTATTTTCTTCTAAGAAATCATAAACCCTTTTAAACAAATAACAAACTGATTTCTTATAAGAAATAATTGCATGTAAGATTCTTCTTTTAAACAATACATAAAGAACAAAATGAATAAATGTAACAGAGATTCATGATCATTTCAACCATATTTTTATTAACCCAAAAATACCTATTTCATAGATTTTGTGTTTAAAGAAAAGATTTGTAGATATACACAAAATTTCCAATAAAACCAACATGCATGGTGTTTTGAAAAAATATCTTTAAAGAAATGCTTTTCAAGGAACTTATCATTATATTTATTCATTTCAAAACAAATGAGTATGCATGCAACCAACTCATCTCATCCTTGAAAACAAAAGAAACACAAAACCATACCTTATAGTTGAAATCACAAGGAAACCAACTTAGAAATTGTTTGCACCTCATCCTAATTTTTCAATTTCTATAGCTTCGCTTACACCAATAGCTTGCATGAATGACTAGAAAAATAAAAAACCCATTAGTTAAAATCTTTAAAAAAGTATTTTTTAGAAGACTTATCATTATATTTATTCATTTTAAGACAGATGGATGTGAATGCAAACAACTTCTCTCACTATTCAGAACAAAGAAACACAAATTCATATCTTGCACTTGTAATCATAAGAAAACCAAAATACAAATTGTTTTCACCTTTTTTTCTAACCTCTTATCCTAATCTTTCAACTTCCAATGTTTTTCTTCTACCAATAGCTTGCATTAATGGCTAGAAAAAAGATAAACCATCAACAAAAATCTTTAAAGAAATGATTTTTAAGGAACTTACCATTATATTTATTCATTTCAAGATAGACAACTATGAATTTAAACTTCTCTCAGTCTCCATAAAAATAAAGATAAATTCATAACTTGCAGTTGTAATCACAAGGAAACCAATGTATAAATCATCTGCACCTTTGTTTCCAACCTCCCATCTCAATCTTCTAACTACCATAGCTTTGCTTCTACCAAGAGATTTCATAAATGATAGTAAAAATTTAAAAACCATCACATATGTATTTGAGTAACTTCCATTTATCTTGTGGGTGACGTGTAGAACCAATATTAAATTTTGTCTTGGGCATCTCAATATGTTGACGCTAATTCACTAAAAAATGGGGTAAGATCTAAACCTTAAATCCTATATATTTAATTCCATTTTCACCACATTCATTGCTAGAAATAAAATAAACATTAGGTTGGAAAATTATTTATTGTTGAGTTTTTTAGTTATTAATACCATATATAAGGAATAGCATGTGGCACCAAAGATATTCAAAATATTTTCACATAATAAATATTATTATTATTATTATTATTATTATTATTATTATTATTATTATTATTATTATTATTATTATTATTATTATTATATTCCAAATTAACCTATATATGTCTTGTATAATTTGTTGATGAATCAGACCCATACATATATAGTAACTCTGGAAAATATGTGTCTTAAAGTAAGATTGATTATAATCTATAAGGTAAATATGTGTCCCAAACTATAAAATTGTATAAAATTTCAGTGATTTAACTTATGTATATTTTCGTAGAATTTGTCATTTTCAAAATTAAACAAACCTACTTATAGCCAATTGGCTATAAATAACCACTAAAATTTTCCCTATTGAACAAACTTAAACTCTTTATCCAAGGGACCATGGCAAAGAGAACATTGTGAAAATTAAATGTGCGAGACCACCAAAGGGAATGAGAATCTAGACAAAGACCATTCTTAAAACCCTTTCCCATCCAAATGAAATGGGATTTGGGTTTTTCCAAATCTTTCCAAATTCTTTGAATAATAAAAGTACCATTAATTTTAATAGGTATGGAGGTTATGAGAAGAGTATATAGCCCAAGGCTTTGTCATTCTCTTCTACCATAATGAATCCCTTGAGAGATATAGTGACAAATCAAGATCTTCCAAGATTCATCACCTTCCAATACTTTGATAGCCCATTTAATGCTGAGAGAAATAACTTGAAGCCTAGAATCTATTAGTCCCAGACCATCCATTTCTCTAGGTTAGAAAAAAATATTCCATGAAACTCTATAAAATACCTTATGACCTTCATATTTATCCCATAGTAAATTTATTAGGAGATTTTACAACCTAGCATATGAAGCATTAGAAGGAGTCTGATAGGAAGAATAAAAAACATGAGTAGCCACCAACACATTGGAATAAATTTCACCAAAAAAGACAAGGGTTTTTTGATCCAAAAATAAATTTTATTCTCAACCCTTTGAACCACATAGAATCATAATTCAAATGGAGATGCTTGAAAAACAAAATTCATGCCAAGAAACTTAAACTAAACACCTAAGATAAGCCACTACCATTGATATCCCTATAGACAAGGAGATTTGGGAGAGAGAGATTGATGATAAAACTACATTTTCTTACATTGAATAGAAGACCTGGAGACCAAACAAAAAATATGAAGATAATCCATAACATCCTGAACCAAATCTTCCTCTTCCTAAAGAGTGATAAAATAATAAACAACAAAATGACCATTAAGCAATTGATGATTAGAATTAGTAAGAGAGATGCCCTTCACCAAGCATATGAAAGATTAATTAGCTAAAAGATAGTTAAACCCTTTAACTACCAACATATACAGTGAAGGAGCTAAAGGACATCCTTGCATGACAGATCTATGTAAATAAAATTGAGAGGAAGGGTATCCAATAATAGTAATAGTTGTCACAACATATTAAAAAAAACATATTAACCATATAAACAAGCCTGGAACCAAATCTGAGAGATTGGAGCATGGCTAAGATAAAAGGCCATTTAATGTAGTCATAGGCCTTCTAAAACTCAATCTTGACAAAAAGGGCCTTTTGATTGGAGACCTAATCCCATTCCATGCCTTTCCAAATAAAAATTACTTTGTCAAGGATATATCTATGTTAGATAAAACTTATTTTCTCACTTCTAACAATTAAAAGAAGGAGATGCTTAAGTCTGAGAGCCAACACCTAGAAAATATATTATATGAAACATTCATAAGAGTAATTGGTCTCTATTTAGTAATAACCCTAGGATCACCAACATTTGGAATAAACTTGATGTTACATTGATTTATAAGAGGCCTCAGAGAGTTCATCAACATAACCTCATAATAAACTTTGTAAATATATGGACCCATAGTATCCCATAAGGTATGATATAAATCATAATGGAAACCATCGATACCTAGGGATTTATCATTATCCATCTGTATAACTGCTTATTTAAGATCACTAAGGGTAATATGCCTATCAAAAGTAACCCATAAAACATTAGAGAACTTACAAGGGTTAACTTGAAGGCATTGGGTGAGAGTTGTTTCATGCTCAAAAGAATTGATCTAAGATATAAAAAAAGACCTTGGTAATGGTAAACAAAATATTTCATAATGTCATGGAGTTTGGCAATCCTAAAAATTACTTCCTTGACATCTTTGATTCTATGAAAAACTCTTTGGGACTGAAGGAGAGAGAAAAATTCCTTAGTGACTTTGTCCCCAATTTTTAGATAATGCATCTGATCTCGAAGTTGAGATCTTCTCGCTTTGTATGCCTCCTTAACTTTCAGCTTGTGATTACAAATAGCTGTTTGGGGTTTGTTAATTTACAATAAAAGGTGAAACCTCAAGTTCCTATGAAACCCATAGGTATTAATAGTTTGTAGAATTATAAAGCCGTTGAAAAAAAATAGAATATTTATTACCATAAACATGGAGAAAGGTAGTAGTGTGCGCAAAATTATCAGTCCGCCATTTAATCTATCCATATTACCTAGTAGGCTTCAGAACCAAATTCCAAATTGTGACAATATGCCCAACAATTCTCTCATGCTTCAGATGAGTAGTGTTGAGATAAAACTATGTTTTAGCAGATCTCACTTGAGATGTAGTCCACTCAATATTGAAGTATATAGGAGAATTATCTTATTGATGTAGGTTTTATGCACACCATAGAACCTTAAAATTTATCCTCTAACATTTTAGGATCATTGAATAAATATTCTCTCTAACACACAAGTAGCAGGTTATTGAGTTTTGTAGACACCTTGATGGTGGAATAATATTCAATAGAATATTTGTTTAGCTTAGATGGTTTGGATATGACATGAATCTATATATATTTGATATCATTGGGTTGATTATGAGTCTTACCTAAGGTGGTTAGGACCAAAATAAACTCAAAAAAATTAAGGTTAGGGTACAAAATAAGGTTTTTTAATCTGACAAGATGAAACCCTTATAATCTAGATCTTGAAATAAGGTTTGGGAAAACAATCAAGAACCAATGCTTGTTATAATTTACTATTATCACACATACAATAAAACACAATAAAGATTCCAAGAAGACAAGAATAAAATGAACTTTAATACACATAACTTTACTATTTTTATAAATTTGGAGAAGAAAATGATTTGCACATCAATACCAATTGTAAAACAATCTTATGAATTTCTTATTAATCTTAATATCCAAAATTTTCCTCCCTTTGGGAATGGAAGGATGTGTGTGTGTGTGTGTGTGTGTGTGTGTGTGTGTGTGTGTGTGTGTGTGTGTTTGTGTGTTCACACAAAAAACCAAGAAGTTGAGTCTTTTTCTAAATTATTTAAATTGGTGCCAATATTTTAGCACCTTCACCATTTCAAGTTGGGACTCACCCCTGGAGACTTGAATTGTTTTTAAAATTTTGTATATCCTTGTGGATGCACTTTTGACATTTTCCACAATTTTCAAGGGAACATGAATGATTTATCTCTACAATATCCTTTGTTGTGCATTTTCTTGACTTTTATACGTTTTTGAGTCATAAAATATAGATGTAGGTTTAAACACTAAAAATGTTAATATCCTTAAATAATTTCAAAATAATAATACTATTAGGTTTGATTAGTGATGAACATAAGCCCATAAGAAACATTTATACATGTCAAGTTTCATATTAGCACAATTATCATTGAAAAATTGATGATAATTGTCACATGCCAATAATTTCATCATAACTAACCATGCTTTCAAGATATAATTAACATGCAAAGTATTTACACAACATATAGAATGGAATAGTACATAAAAATAAAGCCTTATTTTTATACATTGCATGCATTAATATAGTGAATATAGTGAATGTATAATATAAATTGTACTTTCCAAGTACCATACAAAAATCCATCCCAGTTACAACTTGAAACATAAGTCACACTCCTATACTCCACCTCATAAAATAGGGCATTAATACATAAAAAGTGTGTAATTTTATATTGGTTTTTTTTAGTGGAGTGTTTAAATAGAAGCTTCATTGAAGTGTGACTAACATATACACATTGTAATCACATAAAAATGACACTTGAGTTCCAAGCATGCTACTTGAGACCAACCATCCCTAGCTTAGACCTAGACCTATCTTATGGCCTATTTTCACATGCATTCAAGATTTGTGTGGGCCACGGGCATCCCTAGACATCCCTAAGGTATTCCTACACCCTCATTTTGACATATTTGACCTTTATGCCTCAAGTTCTACAACCTATATATTAGTGTCATAATAAGGACATTAATACCACATGGTACTAGTTCAAAATTTTGATGTTATTTCCCTTTCCCTCCTTTTTCCACCAAGGGATATATTTTCAAAACTAAGACAACCTAGGGTCATCTTGGACCTCTTTTTACACTCGAAAAGACACCAAAATAGTACATATACATGAATTTTAGCCCTATAACGACTAGATGAAAATTAGATGCAAATTGCATATACAAACTTAGAAAACATTGTGCACAATCAAGGTTATCAATCCTTATTTTTCCTACCTTTAAATACAACCTTACAAAACGTTCCTAAGCTCAGATTACTTAGGTTTCCAATCTCAAGTACATTCAAATCACTCAAGTCAACAATCATAATAGCTTCACTTTCAATTACACCAACACTTAGGTAGGGATAACTACATTGGGCTTGATCCCTCTTCATAGTATTGGTATGTAGGTAATTATCATCATATTGAGGTGTTGAGGATGTCCATCCTACCCCACTAACACCACACTTTACTTATTGTATCAACTAGATGCCCCAACAACATGGATGATTAGGTTCACTCATAAAATAAGTCAAAATAGGTCACCTAAATAGATCTAGAACTCATACACGTAGACTTAGTCAACCAATTTTAGTGACATATACCTATTTCCATTGTATTGTGACCCCTTGGCATAATTTGTGTGCCTCATGTGTATTGTATGTATGTTTTATTGTATGCATCATGGCCATGACACTTGTCTCTTACTTGTTATAAACTCCAGATTTGGATGTCATGAGGGACTTCATACATCTCCCCTTCTTACTTGGGTGCTATGATATACATCATGTCTCATACCCCTAGGTAGCTACTCAGTTATTACTCAAATTTTTTATTTATATACATTGTTATATCTATCTTGATAGCCTTGCAAATTATATATCTAAGATACATTGCACATTACAAACATATTCTTAGATTATCTTACATTGTGATGTTATATATGAATATTTTATTAGTTTATTACGTAGATATCATATATTCTATAGCTAGCACACATTTCACAGAGTATTTTATTTTGAGGAAAGTTATTGAACATGCTCAACAACTCCCCTCAAAAGAGGGGGCATTCACAAGGGTTTGTCACAAAGATCAGGCTATCCGAATATAATTTTTAGCACAAAGGCTCAGATTATAGAAATCAAACTTAGGTAAACATGGTAGAAAAAAGTGACATAAAGATCAGCTATAGTTACACAAAAATTAGAACAACCAAACATTAGTGCCCAAATTGGGACACTAGCATCACATGGCTCTCCTATCTAAGATATGGTGCTACTTTCTAGTAGCCTTAGTTTTACAAATTATAAATTGGACATAAGATTACAATAGGTATAGTCCATGTTTGCACATGTTCATTTACATATTACCAATTTTGGCTTAGTTTATCTCAAATTCATACTAGTTTTCTCAAATCAGGGGCATCATTCATGGCATGACCATTCCTATTTTCAGTTCAAATACTTAGATACATATTATTACAACTTAGTCCAAAATCCATATGCTCAAATATCAAATTTGGGGTCATGTTTTTGGCACATTGTTTCCACATGATCACTTACATAGCAATTAATTAGTTGGAATGAAAAAATCCATTTCATTCTCTATGTTGTACACATCAGACACCATGTTACAAGTTACACACTGAATTCATGCCTTACTCCATCTATAGTGGTTGGCATTTTTGATTAGCATAGAGCCACCTAATATACCCAAAAGGATGTAAAGAAAATATATTTAGTTAGATATCTTTAGTGAGACATTTCCAATTACATTGTGTAGTTTCAGTTTTAAATGCATGTAGTATACATGGGTGGTCAATGCTGGAGTCATAGTCTACTTGAGTTCTCAAGCCACCTACATGAGAGGGTTGGATAGACCATCAATCCAATCCAAGACATTTACAGGTCATGATCTACCAAGTAGGGGTGGGTAATGATGGATTCAAAATCAAATTGAGTTATTGAGCCACCCACACATGGGGATTAAGCAAAGCATTAGCTTAATCCAATTTATTCATTGATTGATCACTATTTACATTCACACACTAGGTTATCACTAGTCTTATGTATTGGTTCAAATACCTAGTGAGATGTATTCATTACTTTCATCTATTTTATCTCTTTACTCAATTTTGTATCTTTAGTCATTCTTCTTTAATTTTGATATCTCCTAAGTAAGGAATGATCTACACATGTTTCATTTACTGGACACACAATGGAGCATGCTTCACATACTCATATCCAAATTCATGATTTTTACCTCTTAGGTAAGTCCAAGTACACTTATTTTTCCTTTATCCTAGTCATTTTACTTTGTTTCATTTTTATAATAAAGGAGGGTAAATGTAATCACTTAAAAATGACACTTGAATGCTAAGAGTGTTACTTGAGACCACGCATCCCTAGCTTGGCCCTAGACCTATCTTATGACCTATTTTCACACTTATTCGGCCTTTGTCTATGACATAATCATCCCTAAACATCCCTAAATTAGTTTTAAACTATCATTTTGACATCTTGGACCTTCATGCCTTAGGTTTGGCCACCTAGACATTAGTGCCATAATATGGACAGTAGCACCACATGGTGTTAGTGTCCAAATTTTGGTGCTATTGTCCTTTCTCTTTTTTTTCCACCAATGGATATATTTTCAAAATTAAGAACACCTAGGGTCAGCCTAGACCTATTTTTACACCCACAAAAGCACTAGAATAATATATATACATGACTTTTATCCCTGTACCCATTAGATTGAAATTAGATTCAAATTACACATACAAACTTAGAAAATGTTATGTAAAATCAATTTTATCAATCCTTATTTTTCCGTACTTCTACATCCAACCATTTACAACATTCCTAATCTCAAATTACTCATGTTTCCAATCTCAATCACATTCATAATGGTCAATTCAACAATCATACTAGCTTCACTTTCACTTACACCAGCACATAGGTGGGAAGAACTACATTGGGCTTGATCCCTCTTTGAAGTATTGGCATATAATCAAATCTTATCATATAATGGTGTTGAATATATCTAACCTATCCCACTAAAAATACACATTACTGCTTGTATCAATCAAATGCCCTACCAATATGGAGGATTAGAGTTTTCTCATAAAATCAATCAAAACAGGTCACCTACAAAGATCCAAAACTCATGTGTGTAGGAATAGGCTTGACAGGCCCAAATATAAGTGCACCCAAAATCTCAAAATAGTTTAGCAAAGAGGACACTACTATCAAAACATAGACATTATCGCCACATAGTGCTACTATCTAATTCGTGTAAACTACTCGAGAGGGGTTTTGATAGTTAGATCATGTTCACAACACTCAAACCAATCTATATCTCATTTTTTATCCTCTATATCACTTGTCTCTATCATTTTCAAGCTAAGTTCTCATTTATATTATTTATTTTTATGTTTAGAAAGGTCAAATTAAGTCAATTCTATAACAAATCAGTAGATTTATTTATTATAAATTTTCTATCATGATTTAATATACTCATATTTTTAAAAACATAATATTTGCATTCATCTAAGTCCTTAAAGGTTAAAACACATATATATTAACTATAAAAAAACATACTACTCTCATACTAATTACTCAAACTATTCAATAGATTATGCATTGAATGAATGATTATTCCATAACTAATCATTATTTCATGGAGACTATAATTATCTATTAAAAAAATTTCCTAATATTTAACTAAACAAAAAGATAATAGTTATAACAAATAACAATAATAATTTGATAAATTTCCCCTTAATGGGAAACCCTAATCACAATGGTGCATTGACTGGATCAACTAAGGCAACTGGTTCTAACCCTAAGTGATACACAAAGAGAATAGAGAAAAGAGAAACCATAGAGAAAATGGTGGTGACAACAACTCAAATCTAGGCAAATAATGGTACGATGGCAAGCATATAGAACCTAGTTAACTTGGCAGGGTCATTGGTAGATCAATGTGTCCATAACACCGCATAAGTGGATCAAGATTTAGAGGAAAATGATGTAGAAGGAACATAGTATGCCACAGTCAAAGAGGTGTTAGATGCCAAAGCCACTATTAATAGATAAACTCTACCTCCTTTTGAGGTTTTGAATTTGAAAAAAAGGAACAAGACTCCTTATGTTGTAGCTGTGGTAAAGGTGAAGAATGGTTCTAAGCTATTAACATCATCAAAAGTGAACCCTTCCATCTCATTTAAAGGAGAGTGAATTCAGAGTCTCCTGGAAAGAGAACAAGATTTGTCAAATTTGGGGATGATTTGCAAGTTCCCCAACTTATGGCCTTCTCTAGTAGATTTGAATGGTTGGATTAAAAAGAATTGGCATCCTTTAATGGAAGGTAATCTATGATTTTTTCCCTATGAAAAAGGCTATTTTATTATTCTCTTTGATTTGGTAGAGGATTTGAATTTAGTGTTTCATAAGCCTTTTTGGTCTTGGAATAATAATGTCCTAACCTTCAAACCATGGTTCCCATCATTAGATCCTCACTCTAAGGCATTTGATGTTAGACCAATTTGGATAAGGATGGCCTTTCTACCTTTATAGTTTTGGACTTCTTTTTGCTTCAAAGCAATAGGTGATTCATTGGGTATATTTTTATTTATGGATCCTAAGGCTATTAATCATGCTACAGTTTTTTGGATACTCATTAATATAGATGTTTCTAAAGAGCTTCCTGAGTTCATTTATTTGAATGTACATGATCGAACGCGGAAGCAATCTCTCGACTATGAGACCTTGTCCTTCTAATGTAGAAATTGTTATCATACAAGTCATCTTGCTTCTTTGTGCAATATTTTTAAGTGCAAAAAGAGGATATTTTGGTGGAAGAAGGATCTCCTCGAGCATCATATTTTGGAAAAAGTTAACAATTACAAAAATTTAGAGAGTGATTTAGATAAATTAGAAGAAGATATGACCTTGGCTCAGAACTAAGAAGAACCAATAACAATAATTTCTCCCTCCCTTGATAAGGAAAATAGAGCTCCAATTCAAAAATTAATAGAAGAAATGCCCTTGGCTTAGAAATAAGAACTAGTGGTAGTAATTTCTTCCTCCCTTGGTAAGGAAAATAGATCTCAAACATGTAATCATGAGGTTTCAAGAAGTTTGGTTCAATGAAGAGTTGTTTTGGATATTCCTAGCCTTCCTAACAACGCAGGGGAGTGGACTATTGTGGGTAACAAAAAAATGATCAATGGAATAAAGATTTAGCTCTACTTAATATGACCCTCAGATCGTAAAAGGAATAAATTTTGTAAGGGTCCTTTATGTTTCTTTGGATTTCATAGTTCTTATGAATGTGCCACATATTTGCTATTGTTATAGTGATGGATTTTTTCTACTTGCTTGTCTAAAGAAATTTTTGTTTTATCTAGTTTGAAGACCATGTCTATAGTTTTTCTTGTGAAGGGTAGAGTCCCTTTTTATTTAAAAAACTCACTTTTACCATTAATAAAAACAAATACTATAATTAATATCACCATTTAAGGGAATATTTATAACCACACTTTGCATGAGTTGAGTCATAAAGCATAGATGCAAGTTTTAACACAAAATATGTAAGATCCTAAAATCATTCCCAAATAATCATACCATCAAGTTCAACTAGTCATGAATACAATCAATGGGTTTCTATGATCCTTTTATTATTAACTTGATTGATTTATCAACAAAAATGAGCAAAATAAGTGTTTTGAAAGCCCACAAGGAATACTTATACATGGTTATTATCACGTTAGCATAATTATCCTTAAACAATCAAGGAAAATTTTCACATTCCAATCATTTCATGTTTACTTAAACTATGTTAGCAAGAGAAAACTAACATGCAAAGAATTTACACACTAAATACAAAGGAATGGTGCATAAGAATAAAACCTTATTTCAATGAATTTCATGTATTATCATAGTGAGTGTAGTAAATATGCAATAGAAATTTACTTTCTAAGTACCCTACATAAATCCATGATAATTACTACTTGAAATAGAACTCAAACTCCTATACTCTGCCTTCTAGAATAATGCATTAGTACATAGATAGAGTATAAGTCTATATTGAATTGTTTTCAAATATTTGATGAAAAAAAAAGATAAAAGTTGCAACAAATACTAACATCCAAACTTTAAAAAGAATTTCTATGTGCAAGAATTCACATCCAACATTTCATGAAGTCTAAGTTTTCAATCATAATCATGACTTTCATGTTCTCAAAGCCAAACTAAATTACAATCAAGTTTAAAATCAATGGAGTATTTCAATTGAAATTACATTAAAGTATAACCAACATTGACACCCAAATTAGAACCTCATTAGGGTTTCATGGATTGCAAATATTATTGGTGTTATTTCACACAACCTCATGCAATAATTTTATTCTTGCATTTACAAAGCTGTGTGTGTGTGTGTGTGTGTGTGTGTGTGTGTGTGTGTGTGTGTGTGTGTGTGTGTGTGTGTGTGTGTGTGTGTGTGTGTGTGTGTGTGTGTGTGTGTGTGTTGAATGGTTGTACCCTTTTGACATACTAAATCAATATAATTCTAGTTAACAAGGTTGGACATTGAGCAGACAATGTAATTCATTGTAGCTAACCAACATGTATAGTAAAATACTTCTTTGAGATGTTCATATGAATTTGGTAAGTGCTTCTAGAATCGTGTAATAATGCATGAACACATGCATAGTTTGAAAGTGAATAATGTAATAGAAAATGAGAAATGGAATAGGGGGAAGGCATGCAAGTAACATGTATAGAGGTTAACTTTTCTGGTCAGTGTTCAACAATTATTAACATTTAATTCTCCTTCACCCCTATTATTTGGCTTAATAATTATCATTTAACTTAACTCTTTTTATTTACTTTAACCATTATTGTTTACCTTAATATATTATTAACATACGTCACCCCAATAATGAGCATTAGATATTGACTGATTTGGTAGGCCTGTAAACATGTTACCCAGAAATGTGAATACACTAGTTAATTAAGGATCATCTTTCTTATATGTATAATACCCTTTAAAATAATATATACATTATGTATAATGATTGAATATTGCTCGTATTGATACATAAAGGAAAGGAACCTATAAACTATCAATCTATATAATGGTCTCTCAAGTTTGTAATAAACTAGTGAATTATTGTTTCTTGTAAATATAATGTCAATGTTCATATTTCAAACATGTGGTTTTGCATGTTCAATAGGTCCCAAAAACTTCATAAGTTTATCCTCTTAAGTATTTTTATTCCTAATTACTAGAACATATTCCTTCATCAATATAACATGTTTTTTAAATAAGAGATCCAATCTCATTCCCTTACCATTATGCATAAGCCCTGTTGCCATCCTTTTTAAATAAAAAATCCAATTTCATTTCCTTACCATTATGCATAGGACCTGCTGCTATCCTTTTTAAATAATAGATCCAATCTCATTCCCTTACCATTATGCATAAGACCTGCTTCCATCCTCTTAAATTGTTTCTCGTTCCCTTACCATTATGCATAGGCCCTGCTACCTTCCTCTTGAATTTTTTCTTTGATTTACCTTGAATATATGTCAAATATCACTAATTTTCAAACTTCATCCTATTTTATCCTCCTAATTATTGGAACACATCCCTTCATTAGTATAACATGTTTTTTAAACAAGAGATCCAATCTCATTCCCTAGGTCCTGATGCCATCCTCTTGAATCATTTCTTTGCTTTCCCTTGGGTATATGGCAACTATCCCTAATTTTCAATCTTCATCATATTTAATCCTTTTGATCTCATGATCATCTAAATTTTTCATCCCTTTGAATATTCTTAATGGTCTGTCTAGACTAGCAATACCTTCAAACCTCACATTACCCTCTCCTCCTATAATCTGCTTATGCCATTCACAAAATGTATTTATCTCTCCATGTATATATTGAAAGAACACCTTTGATTGAACACTGGAAAAACAAATAATTCTTTTCCCATACGATTCAAATTAATCCTTTCAATGGCTTTCTTAAATAATCCAAAAAAAACACAAGTATAGAATTAATCTATGACAACTAACATGTTTAAAAGTACAAAAATATAAATAAACAAATGTCATTCTCATAAATTTCAAGTTACATATTTATAGTTTATAAATTATTAAATTTTTATTTTATTATATAATTCACATAAAAGTTATTGCATTACTATAAGAGTATATACACTCATCCACAAATAAAGTGACAAATAATAAATTATTTAATATTTTAATTTAGAAGTAAAAATAAATAGTATCAAAATGTATAGCACGATCAATTAATATGTGTATGTTTATGTTTCTTCAATAAAACATTGTAAGATCAAAATTTGATCAAAATTTTTTACAATTTAATAGTTTATTTTTAGAGATTTTTTTAATATATAAAATAAAAATGAAAATATATGTTATTGATTTTTATTTTCTTATAATTTTTATACCAATCATACAAAATGAATATTTTTCTCATGTTTTCATACATTTTAATACTTAATTTTCCTTTTTTTCAATAATTTTTTATTCTCCCTTACATTTCAAAGTACTTCTAATTAAAAATAATATACTATTTTAATCCAATTAAAAGCATCCATTTAATTTGAATTAAAAGCATCCATTTAATTTGTATGTGAAGCCAAGTGAATACCATATATGCAATCAAGTGATTGTTTGATTGTTGTGAAGACTTAATGTACTTGAGCATGATGATTTTCTTTATTTTTTTGGGTTGTGATGTGTATCAATTATTATTTTATATAATTATTATATGTATTATATTGTTTTGACTTGTGTACAATTTATTATAATGTTTAATTGATTTTTTAATGTATTTTAATATATTTAATTTAAATATATTAAAAAAGTTATAATTATATTATTTTAATTTTTAGTCTTTGTTTTGTAGATATTATAACTTTCACTCAAAATAATTAATTATGTGATTGTACTTAATTAAAATATCCAGATTAATTTATTATTCAAATTATTATAAAATTTGGTATCAAATTTTTAAGAATATTTCATGAGGTGATATTGTGAAATATTCTATGTACTTATTAATGATTGACTTAATTTTTTATTAAAATTCACATTTTTTGTATCACATGTTTATAAAAAAAGAATGTGATGTCACATTTTTATACTTAATAGTAGTTGTCTTTAAAAGATCTCAAATTATGTAATATAATTTATTAATTTAATTTAATTTAATTTAACTTACTAAAAATTATAATATTTTTATTTTAATTAATATATTTCACTGAAGATGACTCATTTGGAGCAAGCCAAATAAATAACTCATACTCTTTTTATTTATTTATTTTAATTTTTTTTAAAATTATTATAGGCATAAGTAATGTAAATATAATAATATATATTGTACATATAGCACACTTAACACTTTATTATAGGCATAAGTTATATAAATATAATAATATATATTCTACATATAGCACACTTCAGAGTTGAGTACTATATTCATGCAGAATTTTATAACAATTTTATAGTGATTAACTTTTTTTAAAAATCTTAGTACTTCCTAATTTAAAAATAAATTTTAATAATTTATTATCTATGATCTTAAATTTATTATTGAATTTAAATAATTATTAGATAAGATTAGTAGATATTTGGTTCTAAATTATTCATCTTGTTTTTATTTTTTATTGAAAAAAAGCTGTCAACTACATTATCATATATAAACATAAATCACATATCGTATTAAAAAAAATTCATGATTTGAAATCCAAAATTACTATAAAATTTTATTTACATATTATACGCTTTTGTATAGTGAAAACACTTCTTATCAATATCCAACAACAAGGATTGTCTAGTTCTAATATGCAACCTTTGTCTCACTGAACAATAACTTGGCCTTCAAAATGCCTTAAGTTAACTTAACACAATGTACATTACAATTTCTATTACAACTAACATATTGAAAGTGAGGACTAGCCATTACGCAGTTTTTGTTATATATAATACTACGATTGAAATTAACATTATATAATTATACATATGATATTTATAATTATATAAAATAAAAATATTATTTTATAATCAATAATATTAAATAGTTATAAGTAATTATAAATCACTATAATTTTTATAAAAATATGTTTTAGTAATATATTTATATAAAAATATTTTACAAAGCTAATTGTGAAAAAAAATTGATTTGTAAGATCCTAACTCTAGATTCATAATGACCCATGTCAAGAATCATATAACACATTATCTTAGAAAAAAAAATCAAGCAAAAAAGGTTAAAGGATAGAAAACTAGAACCAAATAATAGAAAAAATATATAAAATAGAATTGATAAATAGGAGTAATCACTAGTGTAAATGGAGAAGATTGCCAATCATCTAGACTATCTTCCCAATTCTTGCACCCACTTCTAGTTGCTTGGTCTATCATATAAAATATTGGCTCGTAACCATAATTGTCATTTAATTTATCTTTGTCAACATCAACATTTTGATTGGGAGGCGAGATAAAAAGTCATAATTAAGGGAACTTTTATTATAAGGTACTAACTACCCTTCACCACCAACAATAGGTGAATTGATCAGTGATATCTGCTCCACAAACAAGTTGTCTTGCATTATATAAAATGACAATCCCATGCATGTGACTAGTGGTGAGGAGAGTCAAGTAAGACAAAACTAACAACACACATAGAACTCTCTTAGTGATCAAGAAGGGTTTAGAGGTGTTCCACCTCAATATTCACTTTCTTTGCTTGCACTTCAATATGTAGAATTATATTAGAAAAAATGTTAACTTTATTATAAGGAGGGAATAGTTTTCAAGAGTAGCATGATAAAAATATCAAAATTCTTATTTTTAAATTGATGAAAGAGAATTTGAGCTCAAAAAATATGTAAAATTTATGTAAATTAATGAAGGAATCATAATTGATTCCCCTAAAAGCACCATGTTCTAAGTGAACATGTCTGGACAAAAAGGATTGAAAAGAGTGTGAATGTAAATCTAGGCCAATAAGGCATGCTATAAGAACCCAAAAACATGCTTGATAGTTTGTACATGGTTAAAAATAAAAAATGCAGGATGGGCCAACTCCATGTAAACTAACGGGTGAACATTAGAAACCCATGGTGTAGAATGCACCAAAATAAATGTACCTCTATGGGCTTAATGATGGCATTTCACACGCAATAAAATCAAATAAAAATTTTCCATGCTTCATTTCTTTCGAAGGTTCAAATGATCCATCATCACATAAACCATGGCCTTAGATTTTTATTTTGAATAGACTAATACCATCACAAACGCACACACACGTGAATGCGCGCACACACACCAACCTTGTGAAATCCTTTGATGCTTTTAGATATGGCCTAGAATAAATTCCTCAAGATTCTTTCAATTTTAGTAGAGGCAACCTTAGAAGGGTCTCAACAACAAGAATATTATACTTAATTAGTAGCCAACACCTTATATAGTAGATTTGAAATTTCATGCTAAAGAGAAAGGTTTATTAATATAAAATCCAACTTTTTTATTGACACGTTGAACCACCTAAACATAGACATATAAGGGAATAACTTGAGAAGCAAAGGGAATGCCAAAAAAAATTATTCACCCAATTAAATCCAGAACCACCTATATTAGAGATTCCAATTATGTAAGTGGTTATATATTTCTTGTAACATTGGGTTTTTTCCATTAAATATATATAGAGCTCTCTTATTTTACATTGGAAACAAGGGCCGTGATACGGCTTTAGTACCTGCCCTGATTGTGAGAGCAAGCATTTCCAGCACAATTCCTTTTGCTTCAACCCCTGCTTCGGCTGTATCACCCAATCTTATGTTTCTATTGCAGTTGCCTACATCCTCGGCTCTCAACTGAGAGACCTGGGTTCAAGTCAAGGCAACAAAAATTTTTTTCCTTCAAAGGTTTTCGGCTCTCTTTTCTTTTGTCAAGGTCAAAACCTGGCTCTTCAGTTTGTGATGTTTGTCAACTACCAGGAAGTGAACCCCAGGATTAACAGAAGGTACTAAAATTTTACATTTATAATGATGGCCAAATTGTGGCTATTTCGGAAAGTCCTAATATGCTTCTATTGTATATGAGAAGAAAAATAACTATTAATTTAGGTAAACGATGGGATTGGATCTACGAATGGCGACCCTGTAATTTCTAATGTCAATGTCGTCCGCCAATCTCAATCTCACAACATTATGTTATTAAATGAAATAATAAAATTAAAAATAGATCAAATTCACTGGAATGAGTGCAAGATATGCAGGAAAATGACTCAAATGAATTTGATTTGCTGTATTACTTTCTTCATTTTATGCCATAGTTTTTTTAATTTGTTTGTTTGTCTTTGATTTTATTTAGGTACATTTTCCAAAAAATAACAAACGCCTTTTGGCATTAATTTGAAGAACTATTAATTCACGAACTGAAACAAAATATTATGCATTAAATTTGAATATAAATCACAGCAGAGCAGAACATGTGACATTGTAAATTCAGTGAGTAATTGGATGCCATAGAAGCCATTTTTTAACCTCTGAACCTCAACTACTTTTATCAGCTTAAAATGATATCCATTCTAACATAGATACAAATGCAAAGAAATCTATTCTTACCTCTTTTTCTTTGCCATATGCGACAACGAATGCTTCCTCACTTTCCTCCATTTAGATTGAATTCATATAATGGAAGTTGTTGTAAATAAAACATGGAGAACAAATGACAACAAATATAAAATAAGAAAAATAAAACCCACAAAAAGAAATAATTCCCAACTGTGAGATAGTACCTTCTAATCTGTTAGAAAACTAAAGATTTATTGGAGATAATTTTTCCATCCACAACTTAACTGCTTGTTCCACCTCCTTTCTATGCATGCATGCACAGAGGTTAACTGACAGTTAGAGATCAGTTAGTTCAAGTAGTTAACAATCAGTTAGTTAAGCAGTTAGAAGATTAGTTAAGGATGCGTTAAACAATTAATTTATTTTCAGTTATTTTTGGTTTCAAATTCTATTTAAAGACCCTAAGGGCGCAGCATTGTAATAGCAGATCAAGAAGATCAAGATTTTCAAGAAAATCAATAAAGTTCTTGTTTTTTGGCATTGCAGTAGCAATCCAGTGGTTTGAGCTATTATTTTTTTCTGTTATTTGCTCTGTTTTATGTTATCAAATTGGTATTAGAGCCAAGGGAAGCGGTGTAAGGAGAAGCGCAGATTGGAGAAGTGCACAGTCAGCAGAAGCGGAGCAGTCGCAGTCCAACGCGTGAAGGAAGAGCGCGACCGACATCGGCAATTCAACCGATGTCGGCAAGGAGCGCAAGAGTGAGCCAGCCGACCGACATCGGCAACCCAACCGACATCGGCAACCAAACCAACGTCGGCAACCTGACCGACCTCGGCAGACCAACCGACATTGGCGATTGTGTTCAAAAACAGCAAACCAGAAAGGAGAATTTAGTCGCTTCAGCAATTGACATGGCAGTGAACAACAGTATCTCTCAGCGTCAAATTCCCGTTTTCAATGGTAAGAATTATGATTTTTGGGCAATTAAGATGAAAACATTATTTTGCTCACAAGAAGTTTGGGATTTGGTAGAAAGTGGTTTTGTAGAACCGCAAGACGAGGCAGTCCATCTGGCATTAACTTGAGCACAAAAGGACGAGCTTAAGGAGAACAAAAAAAAAGATGCAAAAGCTTTATTTATAATCCAACAGGCACTGGATGAATCAATTTTTTTCAGAGTTGCAGTAGCAACAAGATCCAGAGAGGCATGAAAAATCTTGGAGACTACCTATAAAGGTAATACAAATGTAAAAATTGCTAAATTACAATCTCTTAGGTGAAGTTTTGAAATTTTGCAAATGAATGATTCAGAGACTATAGACCAGTTTATGGGTCAAGTGTTGAATATAGTGAATCAAATTAGATCTAATGGAGAAACAATCACGGATCAGAAGATTATAGAAAAAATACTCAGGAGTTTACCTAGTAAATTTGATGCAATAGTTGTAGCTATTGAGGAAACCAAGGATTTGAAATAGTTATCTGTAGATGAATTAATGGGTTCTTTGTTAACACATGAATCCAAAAAGAATAGGAATAACAACACTTCTCTTGAGAATGCTTTCAAGTCACAGGGATCATTTGGAAGATAAGAAACAAGATCAAGAAGATCAGCAAGATCAAAAAAGATCAATAAAAAAAATCTTGTTTTTCAAAAATTTTGTAGCAATCTGAGTTTTGTCTGTTATATTTTTGTTGCATTGTTTCTTTATTTACTACAAATTGGTATCATTTGGAAGAGGAAGAGCAAGGTCAAACTTCAGAGGAAGAGGCAAAGGCAGAACTGGAAGGAACAATCTAGATCAAGGTGAACAAAGTAATCAAAACTACAGTAATAGAGGATGTGGCAATAATCATTTTCAGCAAAGTTCACAGAGGTTTGATAAATCTAATATTCAATGTTATTATTGCAAAAAATATGGACATTATGCAAGTGACTGCAGAAGGAAAAAAGGATATGTGGACAAGTAGAATGCTAATTACATAGGTGAATCTAGTTCTAATCTATGTGAATCTGGTTCTAATCTTGGAAGCTTATTTCTCACTTGTCATGTTACTCAAGAAAAGGCTAGAGATATTTGGTTCTTAGATAGTGGATGCAGTAATCATATGACAGAAAATTAAAAAAAATTGCTAGTCTTGATGATTCTATAAAATCTGAAGTGAAATTAGGTAATGATATCAAAGTGGATGTAATGGGTAAGGGAGTAATAACTGTTTTGGCAAAAAATGGTGAAAGAAAGTATATACCTGATGTTTATTTTGTACCTGGACTAAAGCATAATTTTATGAGCATTGGACAGTTAGTACAAAAAAGTTATAGAGTATCTTTTATGGATAATGTTTGCACAATACTGGACAAGTTTCCAAGTGACAGGTTGATAGGAAAAGTGGAGATGACCAAGAATCGGATGTTCCCTCTTCGAATTCATTGCATCCAAGGAGAAGAGGAAGCCCACTTCAAAACCATGCAGCTAGACCAATCATGGCTATGGCACTTAACGTATGGACATTTACATTTTGGAGGTTTGAATTTGTTACAGAAGAAAAATATGGTGAAGGGTTTACCACCAATAGAAAAGCCAAGAAGTTCATGTGACAGTTGTATTCTGGCAAAACAACATAGAGAGAGCTTTCCAGTAGGAGGCTCATATAGAGCAAAGGTAATATTGGAGCTAGTCCATAGTGATTTATGTAGACCAATTCAAAATCCATCACTTGGAGGTAGTACTTATTTTATAACCTTCATTGATGACTTTAGTAGAAAGACGTGGATATATTTTCTCAAAAATAAGTCTGAAGCCTTTAGAAAGTTTAAAGAATTCAAGGCAATGGTTGAAAAGTAGAGTGGTTGTTATATCAAGGTACTTAGATCAGATAGAGGAGGTGAATATATGTCTAATCAATTTCAAAAAATTTACAGATATCATGGCATCAAAAGGCAATTGACTACAAGGTACACACCACAGGAGAATGGTGTAGCAAAAAGAAAGAATAGAACAATTGTGGAGATGGCTAGAAGTATGTTGAAAGCCAAACACTTGTCAAATGAATATTGGGCAGAAGTAGTAGCATGTGCAATGTATATTCTGAATAGAAGCCCAACAAAGAGTGTCAGAGATCGAATTCCACAAGAAGCGTGGAGTGGTAAAAAACATAGTGTACATCATTTCAGAATTTTTGGTTGTATTGCATATTCTCTTATACCATCTAAATTGAGAAGAAAACTTGATGATAGAGGTGAGAAATGCATTTTTATTGGCTATAGTGAAGAATCAAAGGCTTATAAGTTGTATAACCCCATTTCAAAGCAAGTGATTATTAGTAGAGATGTTGAATTTAAGGAAGAAGAAGCATGGGATGGTAGCACCATCACAATTGGAGCACCAATTCCATGGAATGAAGAAGAATCTGAAGAACAAAATTTGCAAGGAGATCAATCCTCTCCACAAGCAAGAATAAGCACTCCAATAAGAACACTTAGGAGGTTTGAACAAGGTGAATCATCTGGACATGCATGTCATCCTACTCCAAATTCACAAGTGATGAATCAGATCCAACTCTTGCTACTTTAAGATCAAGATTAAAAGGTAAGAAAATACGAAACTTGAATGAGATTTATAATCAAGAAGAAGAGAAATTAGATTTGGTTTCAAATTTTGCTCTTTTCACTCATGATCCTATGTATTATGAAGAAGCAGTTAATGAGGAACATTAGATAAAAGCAATGGATGAAGAGATGAATGCCATTGAAAGAAATCAAACATGGGATCTAACTAATCTACCTGAAGGTAAGGATTGTATAGGAGTCAAATGGGTTTATAAGACTAAATTTGATGCAGATGGAAATGTTGAAAAGCACAAGGCAAGGTTAGTAGCAAAAGGTTTTGCATAAGAACATAAAGTTGACTATAATGAAACATCTATCCCAGTTGCTAGACTTGATACTGTTATAATGGTTTTATCAATAGCTGCTCAAAATAATTGGTATGTATAGCAAATGGACGTAAAATCAGCTTTTTTGAATGGTTTTCTAGATGAAGTGCATGTGAAACAATCCACAAGTTATGAAGTGCAAGGACATGAAAAAAAAAGTCTACAGATTGAAGAAGGCCCTTTATGGTCTCAAGCAAGCAACAAGAGCATGGTATAGCAGGATTGATTCATATATGATAAACAATGGATTCAGCAAAAGCAATAGCGAGCCTACTTTGTACACAAAAATCAACAAAGAATGTCAGATTTTGATTGTGTTTATATGTTGATGATTTGATTTTTACTAAAAATTTGTCTATAGACACATTTAAATCAGCAATGAAGAAAGAATTTGAAATGATAGATTTGGGATTAATGAAATACTTTTTGGGATAAAAGTTGTACAATCAGAGAAAAGAATTTTTATCTGTCAAACTAAATATGCAAAGGATGTGTTAAGGAGATTTAAGATGCTGAATTGTAAACCAACACTTACACCAGTTGGTACAGGGACCAAACTTAGCAAAGAAGACCAAGGGTCTAATGTTGATTCTACAACATTCAGAAGACTAGTTGGCAGTTTGATGTATCTTACAGCTACTACAGCAAATATCATGTATGGGGTCAGTTTAATTTCTAGATTCATGGAGTCACCAAAAGACTCACATTGGCAAGTTGGAAAAAAGATATTGAGATATGTGGCAAGAACTACAGAATATGGAATTTTATATTCCACAACTAATGATTTTAGTTTGATTGGTTTTATTGATAGTGATTTTGCAGGTAGCGTTGATGATAGGAAGACTACTTCTGGACATGCATTTCTTTTAGTCACAGGTGTGGTCACATGAGCATCCAAAAAGCAACCTATAGTGACACTTTCATCTGCTGAAGCAGAGTATGTATCAGCCACATCAACAGCATGTCAAGCAACTTGGATGAGAAGAATATTGAAATATTTATTACAAGCACAGAAGGAGTCAACACTAATCTTTTGTGACAACAAATCATCAATTACATTATCAAAAAATCATGTTTTTCACAAGAGAAGCAAGCACATTGATACAAGATTTCACTTTATCAGATAGTTAGTGAACAATGGAGAAATCCATCTGAAATTTTGCAGATCTGAAGATCAATTGGCAGATATATTTACAAAGGCATTAGCAAAGGAGACCTTTGATTAGTTAAGACAAAATTTAGGCATTGTAAATGATGAAGTTGTTATTGGTAGAAATTAAGGGGGAGTGTTAGAAAACTAAAGATTTACTGGAGATAATTTCTCCATCCACAACTTAACTGCTTGTTCCACCTCCTTTCTATGCATGCATGCACAGAGGTTAACTGACAGTTAGAGATCAGTTAGTTCAAGTAGTTAACAATCAGTTAGTTAAGCAGTTAGAAGATTAGTTAAGGATGAGTTAAACAATTAGTTTATTTTCAGTTATTTTTGGTTTCAAATTCTATTTAAAGACCCTAAGGGCGCAGCATTGTAATAACAGATCAAGAAGATCAAGATTTTCAAGAAAATCAATAAAGTTCTTGTTTTTTGGCATTGCTGTAGCAATCCAGTAATTTGAGTTATTGTTTTTTTTTTTTTTGGTTATTTGCTCTGTTTTATGTTATCATAATCGGACTCTTCAACAACTTTCTATTGAATTGAATTGAGATGTAGGTGAAAATGTTAATAGTGAAGAAACCAATCGTTTGAAATGCAAATCATTCTATGTAACTAATGAAGTCGTTTGCTGCTGCACATTCTTAACTATAAAAATACAGAATTTTCAAATATTGATGAATGTTAAATAATTGCAGTGAGGTGTCTTTGTTTTATCGTATTCTTGGCAGCTATCACTGTACTTCGCAACTATAATTGCACCCTGAAGACACGACTCATCTTGTAAACACTTTCATTGGATGCACCAATACATAATTTTCATTGTTTAGTCATAATGAAGAAATAAAATCTTTAACGTACATGTAGCAGCAATCTTTGTTTAATATTTTTTTCACCATTTTAATGGCATGCATAATGTAAAGACAGGGATCTGATTGGATGGTAGTCTTACAATTATTCCCCTGTTAATGGCAACTTAAAAAAACATAAAATATTGCATGCCTCGACTGAACTTTGCTAAATTGATGGCATTCATAACCGTGAACACGCAGTTGATTGGTTAACAAAAAGAGTTGATTAAAGTAAACGCCCTAAGTGAAACATATAGTACCGGATAGTTACTAATAAATATCTCTTTTTAAACATTCAAAATAAAGCTCTCTTCTTCGTAAGTGCAAGGATTCATAAAAAAACAAGCATTCCATTAAACGATTTCTAATTAGATTGGGGGAAATAAATACCCTTAACCATACCTCCGTAAGTGTATCAAGACATAAGATCATTTAACCCCTCAACAACCAACAAATAAATGGAAGCGGATAAATGGCATCCTTGAAAAATAGAATGAAAGAGGTGAAAGTACTGAGATGTCATGCCATTGATGGTAACATAGGAACCAACATCTTAGAAAAATATTTGAAGTGTGCTGACAAATTTAAAACTAAATTTCATGTTTTTGAAGCATGGTTAAGATGAAATGCCACTCAATTTTATAGATAGTTTTTAAATTTAATTTTGAAAAATAAATCCTTTTAATGAGACTCTTTGGCTCAGTTTGTTTCATCCTAGATAAAAATGGATTCATCATATGATATATCTATTATGGTAAAGCTATTTTTAAGTAAAATGATAAAAATTAAAAAATATTTGACCAAAGAGAAAAAACCTTAGCAATGAACTTGTACGAAACATTGAGAGCTTTGTAATGGGACACTAGTTGATAAATAAGCAAATTATCCCCTACTTTTAGAATGCACTTTATGTTGCCTTTATTGATTAGATTATTGAGGGAATTGGTTTGGATTTATTCTAGGTAGACTTTATGAAGATAAAAGCTCACAATATCATATAATTCTTCATAGAATTGACAGTGTATTTTTTTTTAATGCAGGTGCTCTATCTATAACCATTTGCATAGCAACCTCTTGAATCTCTTTAATGGAAATAAGGTTAGCATTTTCCACTCTTTGAGCCTCGGTGAGCTTGCAGGGCACAACCTGAAGGCATTAGAATAAATAATTCTCCCTTTTCGGCAACGAAGGTTGAGTTCTGAAAACCTTATGATAGTAAGAGACAAAGGATTTCAAAATATCAATGAGGGTTGAAACGTAATATCTAGTGTCATTGATAACTTTAATGTGCTCAATCGTTTTGCTATAGCAAATTAGAATGAATAACAATTTATAAGATAAATTTCCAATCTTTAACAAGTGCATCCTTGAATGAATCTAGGGACCCTTCACTTGCTAATTCTATTAAAATTTGGGTTTGTGCAACAATATGGTAGCCTACATTTGTAAATTCCCATTGAATTGAAAGAGGTCCAACTCCTCTAAAAGTCAAATGAATTCATGGTGTGAATCTTCGTGGGCATTATGATGTGAATCTTCATGGGCATTATGATGTGAATCTTCATGAGCATTATGATGGAAAATAAATGCATTTCGACCATAAATGTGGACAAAGAAATGTTTTGTACTAATGTAATTTCTCCACCACTATATCCATCCAAGATTTCATTGAGGGTGGGGTGAAAATTACATATTCTAACAATGTGCTTATGTGTCTAGGAATGGTAAATATGAGCACTATTAAGATAAAAATGTAATTTAGAGACCATTGTGGGTGTGGGTGTGGGTGTGGATGTGGGTGTGTAGGCTGGGAAGGGAGGGAGAGTGGGGGTCGGAGCCATTAAATTTAAAATTACATGGGAAAGTGGTCTAAAATCAGAATATCAAAAACGATGACTACACAAAATTATTGGCAAAGGTAAAGATGTTTTGCATATCCAACAATAATTTATCAAACATTTTGGTGACATGATTAGGACCTTTCCAAATATTATACTATGTAGCATGATAAGGTCCCATAAAATGGTGATGGTGATTGGGGTTAAAGAGTATAATTTTTACACATGTAAAATCACACCTCTCTTTCATGAGTGCACCGATAAATGGGGAGTAATCCCTATTTATATTCACAAGATTAAACCATGTCTAAATCTCAACATAAGATCCATTTGGGATTAGGGAGAGAGTTAATGAACAACCACCAAAGGAACACCCTTTCCATTGTATCGATGGAAGCAATGATGATTTTAATACTGGAGAAGTGGTCATTACTTCTCCATTCAATTCAAATAAGGTAAACATGAATCAATGAGTAGGTTATAAACCCCAACTATAAAAATTATGTGAAAGAGAGGGTAAATTAAGAAAAAAAAAAACCATGTTACATCATTTGCTCATATATCTAGCATATGGCACCTAGAAGAACTGTTATTATCGCAAAAGTGATAAGGAAACAATAAATTTTAAGCTATTGCCATAAAAAAAATCATAGTGGAAAACATTTACACATATCCTGAATAATATACTTTCAATTCATCTCATTTAGGCCATCTACATTCCAGAAGTACACAATCATCGATCATCCTTTGTTTGTCTGGTGGTTTCCTCATCGATCTCGGATGTGTGTGTGTGCGCGGGGGGCGGCATGCACACGCATGCACCAAGTCAGATTAATGGTTATCTTTCATAAATTCACCCAAATGAAAATGAGTGTTCACCATATTACAGAGGTAGCAAATGGATGTGCTCATGGAAATATAATTCCTTACATTTCAACAACACTGGGTCATCAGCCCTACCCAAGTTTATTGCCTCCTTGTGAGGCCATGATAACACCATTTGCGTATGACAGAATGAAAACTTCACCATACTTAAGTGGTGTAGATTAGCACTAGCGCCTCACTGAATAAACTCCTTTTAGTTTAAACACAGTGGTCAAAGCCACACCTGCTAAGAAAGATTGAGGAGGGGGCCATTTAAAAGAAGGCAACGCCACCCTACCAGCCGTAATGCGTTGGGTTCAAACAAAGCATTGAAGTAATAAAATAATTTAGCACGAGATTAGTGTTCGAACAGTATAATCCTACCTTTTATCTAATGCTAACCACATCATTAATTTTCGACATAAATCCTCTTTTCTTATCTGCCCGTGTATTTATCATTTATCAATCTCCTCTCCCTGTTCATTTTTTGTTTTGAAAAAACTGTGGGCGTGAACCGCCACACTCAGCGGGCCACTGAACAATAAAACATTTAAATGTGAACTTGTTTATATTAAATATTAAATAATATGGATCCATTTTGCAAGGTTGTGCCCATGACCACGAAGCTTAGCACTTACCCTTTTATTTAATTTGCAATAATTATAATAAATACCCTTTTATAATAATTATATATTTTTTCATTTTAATGAAAAAAAATTATATTTTTTTGATAATCCTTTAATCTCATATCTCTATTCTTCTTATTGGATCTATTGACATAACTATTATGGGTATAATAAAATCCATTTGATGTAAATAAATTATATACAAGTGAATCTTAAGTGCAATAATATTTATTAACAACTCAATTATAATAAATATTATCGATATCAAGTTAATATATCAAAAGCGATGTAATGTAATGAGTTCAATCATTAAGTGACACAAGTTACAAGCATAAAAAATAACCAAATTACATATTACACCAAATGAGGATTTATAATAGCCCTACTCTATAAACACAAGGAGACTATTAAATTGTGATTTGTACAAACTATTCAAGATACACACAATGTTTAGTGCTACCTATCACAAGCTTATAATACAAACATGCAAAACAAAACAAAACAAGTTTCAGCACATGTTATTTACCTTTTCCCAATGGGCACTGAAGATTTATAAACACAAGATTCACTATCAATGGTAGTTATTACGCATGCATATATATTTAACTCTTTATTGTCTTAAAAATACATCTAGCTTTCTCTTCCCAACAATAACATCCCTCTATGAAGACAAAACTCTAAACTACAATCACACACATTCACCACAACTAAATGAATAATTAATCATGTTAGGACATAAAATATCAATGGTAGTTATTACGCATGCATATATATTTAACTCTTTATTGTCTTAAAAATACATCTAGCTTTCTCTTCCCAACAATAACATCCCTCTATGAAGACAAAACTCTAAACTACAATCACACACATTCACCACAACTAAATGAATAATTAATCATGTTAGGACATAAAAAATCAGAGATAATGAAAAAATATCAATTCCATTAAATATTCATGTAATTAAATTTGAATATAAAGAAACATTGAATCAATTTAACTCATCGTCATTAATTCATAATTATTTTAAACAACATATTAATAACTTAATAAACAATTCCACATCATAATTAAATGCATACAAGACACAATACCTCTTATTACAAGAGAAAAAAATAATAATTCAATTATAGAAATGAGATGTGACATATGTACTCAATGCTCCAATCTACTTTTAGCTTCTTGATTTGAAGAGGTAACTAGGTAATTTAAAATCCTTATTCGAAAAATACGTATAGTTCAAAAAATATACGAGGTGGCTATTAAGCGCATCTCTCTTCCAAATATTACTATCCTTTTCCCACATTTTATATATTTTATCTCATTGATTAATTCTCAATTTCATCTATGTATACTTTATACCTAAAATTCTACATTAATAATAAGAGAAAAAAATAAATAACAATCTAATTATAAAAATGAGACGTGACATATGTACTCAATACCTCAATCTACCATTAACTTTCTTAATTTGAAGAGGTAATCAAGAAATTTAAAATCCTTATTCGAAAAATACATATAATTCAAAAAATCTATGAGATGACTACTAAGCACACCTCTCCCCCAAATATTAATATCCCTTTCCCAAATTTCATATATTTATGAAATTGATCAATTCTCAATTCCATCCATGTATAATTTATACCTAAAATTCTAATTAGCATATAATTAGAAGGCCTACCATACATTACGATGTAGAGGTAGCTCGATGAATATCTTATAAATCAAATCATACGAATGATTTCTTTGACTTCTTAGGAATAAATTCCCTTGGACATGGATGATCATTCACAAAATCCAAATCTTGATCCACTAACCACTTTCCAACATTTTCTAAATAAATTATTTGAACAATTTTTAAATGCCATCTCCATTAATAGGTTCAAAAAAAATTTGGCAATATATTCAAATTATTTAGGGTTTTTTTTATTATTTACCAAATTCTATTTTAATAGTACATACACAAAAATAGTTTAAACTATTTACGATAACACATCAAGTAAGCATTGTTGATGTACTCACTCAAAACATATAGATAACTAGAACATATTAGGTTAGTTAACAAGGATGAACATAAAAATAAATAATTTAAGTATTAAATCCAATTTAAACAACTAAATAATATGATAATAATATCTATGAATGCACTAGAAAATAGTCATATAAATATAATTGCAATAGTTTAACAGATAATTTTCAAAATTGAATAACTTGTAATTAATTAACACATTAATATAGATCAACTTATTTCTATTTATAATATCTTACATATACATTAACATGTACAAAATCATGGTTCTCGATTCATACAATAGTTATCATCAATGTTAGTCATTAAACGATTGATTTGGAAATCCACAAAAGCTAACAAAGAATTGTAAGGAAATTTTTAACAGATACAAGCACAAACTTGCTATACATTAAAAATCATGATCCTTTTGACTTACATATCTCCAAAAATAGCCAATACACAAGGTAAGCTTAACTCTAATTTTATATATGTTTCTCCTAGATGCATGCCCCATCATTTGCGAAACCAAATCTTATTCTTTGTACCTTCTTTATTTATGATAACTAACCTTCTCTTTTGGGTTATTTAATGTGATTGCATTGCTCTTCCTTTCCACTTGAAGTGCATTGAGACTTCTTTTAGTTAGTTCCCCATATTTCATGTTATCAAGCCATTTGGAGCTTTCTTGTGGTATAATTATATGTGCTTCCCCTTTATGGGAAGCCAATAGATCACATTACCTAAACACTCTTAACCTTTAACTTTTAATAGATGCTTGGTATATACATGATTGCCCATTTATTTGCTACTAGACATTGTTGAATAATACCTTTTGTGATGATGTGTCCTTTTTTAATATAAGTTCACATGATAGTAACCTTTCCTAAAATAGAGGGTTAGTTAACACTAAAAATGTGGGTAAACACAAAGTGATCTCCATATCTTTTCTTAAAATTGAAATAATAAAAATAAAATACCTTCTAGTGATGTGAAAATAATTTAACTAGATATTAAGTTAATTTTAAATGAAATTAGAAAGAATCCCAAGTAATTAGAAATTGAATTTAATCGCCCTTCTTGTCATGAGCCTCCAATCATTATCATCATGAATAATCTTGTAAACTAAAACATAGGAAATAATTATAACAAGAGTTGCATTACAGCTAGAGTACCTGCGTTTTTGCAAGGTAGAAGAATGAAAATGTTGTTAACCATGGTAGATAATATTCAAATGAGCAAAAATATCCTTGTTTCTAAAGCCTACTATGCAAGTGTTGTCTGGTAAATATTTTCAAATCTAGTATTAAGTGTTTGTCAGATTAAGTGTTTGTTGGAACGCATTTTCCAACATGGCAAGGGAGGAGCCAAAGGGATTGTCTTCTCAACAAGACCATTAAAAATTGGATATTATTTGTAGGGAAGCCTGAAGTCTATTCCAAAAGATTTGAATTGACCATGGGAGGAGCCAATGCCTTGTGAATGATCCTGTAGACACCATTTATCTAGTCTTGAAGCACAACATGTACTGGAACAGCTAGTCCTAGCTCAAGTTCCTATAAAAATGAAAACAAATTGAAGCCATGAAGATATCTAAAAGTGATGGTACTAGAAATAATATATATAAAAATGAAACAAGAATTACCAAGACTAATTATTCAATGATAATTGTTTAGTTGCACAATGAGCAGACCTACATTATCAGCATAGCAATCCATCTCACTTTACCATTATCATGGTCTATTGGACTATCATCCAGTTAATATTTTGTTAAGAATAATGTCTTAGCATCATTGATTAAGTTTCATGGTAACTATATGCCTCGAGAAGAGGAAAATTAAATTGAAAATTCATGACATGACAACTTCATATACCTTTTAGTGGGAAATGGATATCATCCATGTTCTTGATTTTTAAGTTCTTATAAAAGAAAAATATTGTTGAAGTTCAGAAGAAGCACAATAGCAATGCATTATCTACAACAGTCTTAAGACCATTTGCGATAGTTGTTGAACACCATACTTGACAACTTCCTTTTGAATAGAGCTCATCCTTTTTACTCCATTGCACAAATCACATTTTGAAGTTCCATATAAATATGATACACACACTCCATAGAATCTAGGAATAGATCCTTCTAAAAATATATCACAAACATGTTTGTCCCATATCAAATGAAACAACTACATTATTAATAATCTCATAGTAGTCATTGCACTCTATTTATGACCAATTTCAATAACATCCATGACCTCATAGCATACGGTGCAACGAAAATCACATATTTATATTTTAAAAGTTATGTTCCTTTGAAGTTAAAATTTGAAGGAAAAAAAATTCAACCAAATTTTTGATGAGCAAATTAATAATTATACCTCCCTAAAAGTAGGCTGTTGAGGACACCATCAAGCTTCCATCACTGCCTCACACATCATCTTACAAGTAAATCCTAAGATTTACGCTTCTATGATGTGGACAACTCCACTTCATAATGATATAGTTGTAAAAGACTTATTTGATGCAACAAATGATATTAGAGACTGTACATAAGATGAATTTTACTATAAAAATTAAAAGCAAAGTAGATGAAAATAATGCAGAAGTCCAAGATAGTTTTATTTGTGTCAGGTTCAAAAATAAGGTACAATAAAAAAATGAAGGTAAAAGATACACAAAACAACATTATTAACACTGAACCTATTTTCACAAAATTGTATAAACAAATGTAACAAGTATAATATTTCTCTAAGCAAATTCATCCCCTATTCTATTTTTATATGACAAATAGTAGTAGGTCTCTAACTTACTTGAGCTCAAACTTTGGATTTGGTGTATCTTTTGGGAGCTTATGAAGATGTTCTTCTACCTTTACCAAGGATGTACATAACTTGGGTAAACTCTAAATCCTTTCATTCAACATGAGCACCTACATCAAATGGTATAGATTTTAATTTTACTTGATATATACTTTCTATACTATAAGCATATATACTTAACTAAAAAGGTCATAAAAGAAACACTTAGTGGTCATGATGTAAAAGTATTTATTGAAATTTACTCATTTTGATGATTTCTTAATGCTTAAAATATAGAATATACTCTTTTAATTATCTTCTTTACAAACTAAAAAACAAAAATATATAGTTCCTATAATACTCTGATATCCATGTGAAACTAGAACATTTAGGTAAGAAATCCATGTACTCTGATGGCCATGTGCTCCAAAGAGTTACATGTAATTTGGTTAATATTAGTAAGGAACTTCAAGCATTTGAATAGATACCATAAGAATAGAATCATCTTCCAAATGAAGTTTCTTCTGTTTTAGCTTGGTTTAGATTATTTATCAAGTAATTATATATGGAATTAGTTATAAAAAAATTGAAGCAAGAAATAACTATAGGTTGCAAGTTAGGCCATTTTTATTTGTTATTTGATTTATAACAATTAAACTATTTAATTTTTCATATGGTTTGAGTATCGTACATTAAAATTAAATTATCAACATGATGGCATTATGCGTGTGCACATTACTATATTATGAACCAAGGAAAGCAATAAATCTATCCTTGGTAATGGTATTATCAAAGTAAATCTGTCAAGGATTGCATGCAAAGTTCCATATGCGTTTGCATCTATTTTTCACCATCTCAATTGAAATTGGAAATAATTCATCAAGGATTGTCATGATGTTTGGTATATTAACTACTTTATTATACCAATTTATTTTTGTAATGAAATTTCAAGGGTTTCTCAAATCAGATGAGATGGGCATTTGAACTCAAATGGTGTAGACATTTTCATATTCATTTAGTAGTTCTTCAATCTAGTTACATTATAAAAGTAGACACATTAGAAATAGTCTCCCTTAAAATTTGAAAGTCGATATAAATAAAAAATAATCTTTTGCTCTATTATAACATGCTTGGTATAGGATGTAATATTTATTACAATGGCCTTTGTCTTAGAATAGAAGAATCCAATGAAGTTTATCTTGCCATCCTCCTTGAATACAATACCACTTCCCTTTGGATGAGCAACAACATATTCAAATATGCATCCAGTAGAAAAGTTCATTTACACACATCTTCCAAATTCAAAGTTCCTGTTACATTGGTTTGAATAGTCTTTTGTTTGTGAGATTCACACCAATGAACATTAGGCATGCTAGTGACCCCTGCAACATTGAAAACATGAGTTGGTTTTACATTTTGGATATCCATTTATACCTGATTTTAATTCTCCAACCTGCCACTTGCATATTCAAATAGAATACCCTAGTTCTCATAGATCTAACCAAGAAGGCCTCTAATCCATCCATTATGCCCATAAATCAAAAAAATTAGGGCTAGTTTCTGAGATAAACTCCTTGAGGGAACAAGTATTCAGTCTTGTTTTGAATCATTGGCCACAAGTGAGTTAGTTAAACCATTCTCTTTTAGTCCTCTACTCTAGCCATAATGAGCATTCAAGGATGGGGTAGCAGAGTACCATAAAAATCACCCCACCACTCTAGATGACTTATATACCATTCTATGTTTTTCTTAAGTCTATCTTCCCATGTCATGTGCTCAGACTAGCCTAAATCCTTGAGTTTCTGATCATCTAGGAAGTATCTCTAATCATTGAAAGGCATATTATCAACAAACTTAATGACCTTTTCATGATCAAGGGAAAATAACTTGCATATATCCTTAGACACATCAATAAATCTCCTTTCCTTCTTTGTCCCAATGTTATAAACATGTCTAACACCACCCTATGCAAAACAATCTCAAAAGCTTCTACAAAATCCTCACAATAGAGATAAATTAGAACATTACATCCATCTCTATGAATGGGAAGAGGCTTCCCCTACATGGATAAAATAATGAATTTGGGAATGAGTTTCTCAGGAAATTGATTAGGTCCATATACATTGTTACCTCTAGTCATAATCACTGGGAAACCATAGGATCTTCCATATGCCATGACAAGTATTTCTACATCGGCCTTGGTTATAGAGTAGGGGATTTGTGGGAGGAATATGAGAACCCTCGTGATTTCCCATAATGGCATCATGCTCAGTTTTTCCAAAAACCTCATCTATGCTAACATGAACAAACCTCCTTATTTGGCTAGTGACCTTATAGGCCTCCAACAGAATAATAGTTCCATAAATATTATTCTTTGTGAAATCAAAGTTGTTACCGTAATTGCTTTGAAGATAGTATATATTTCTTGAAGCTATATATATATATATATATATATATATATATATATATATATATATATATATATAAAATGAGACTCTTGCAAACTGTATTTTCCTTTGTCTTGGGTGGAAAAACTTTGCAACACATTCACTCTACATGTTATGGTAAATGCATTATCCATCATTTTGTATACCTAACAAGTAATTGTTTAGATTGAATTTTTTGAAGAAGCATAATCAAAATTTATATTTGAAGATCAAATTGAAAGCAAAGAAAGAAAGTATATTACAAAATGATGCTTGTCCACAGTAGGATGGGTGATTCAAGTCACATAGTATTCAGCATCCATATTAAACACATTTTATAGATAGTCTATTGATTGTATCTATGACAAAGTATGCACTATTTTGTTTTCTTTGTTGTAAATTTGGCAAAGTAAAAATTGCATTTTTTTATTGTCATAGAAAGAAACATTTGCATAAGTTAATTGAAATAGATAAAAAAAATTAATCTCTATACATGTATTGACATACTTTAGTGAAAGAGATCTAATTTCAAGATTTTGGCATAAAAATAAATAATTTCACAATTCAGGTCATTCTTTTCACTTTCAAATATTGGCAATATATAGTTTGTTGGTTTTAAATTGTGAAAATGTTTTTGGAAATATTCAAAATTACTTAAAAGCAAGTTATAAGTTACGAGCAAGGTAATGTTCATTAAATACAGTTTTCTATGTAGAATTGGATTTTTATTTTAGATTTTGTGTTGGTTTCTTATAGATACCAATTTCAATTTGTCTCTATCTTCATTTTGTTGTTGTTGCATATGCCAACTACTTATTGCATTATTGCCTTGAAAATTTTCATGGTGGACCCTGCAAAACACAGTAACAATTACTGAAAATTATGCAATAATTTTTCACTATACCATGTTATAGTCAAAGTAGTAAATGATGATAATATGTTTTTTTTTTAATGCCATTTTTTTTCAATATATAAAATGACTAGAATTTTTATAATGCTGAAATCATTTATTTATTTTTTTAATTTATTTATTTTTATTTTGTGTCAGTATATAGATTTATATATACCTATTCTTAAAAAGATGAGGAGCCATGGTGTGGCTTGATGATGCATGGTTGCTACCCTATGAAAGTAAGTGGCCCGTTGTAGTTTTATTTTCTTAGTACCACTATTTCAACATGTTCAAATATAAATTTATTCAAATGTGTATATTTTACACAATTAATTGGTTCTATTTCAAAAATGTTTTATTCTAAATAATTTGCATACCTTCTGCTTTAGCTGATATAGTGATATGCTTAATGACATTGTTCTTGTCCACTATGAAACCACCTTGAATTGTGAATCTTGATAGAAGCTCAAATATGATTTATTTATTAGCCATGTATTCAACATGTGTTGTTTGTATAATTAAAGGTAGCAATTGGTCATTGACATCATCTCTGGCAATGCATTAGATGTTTCTATTTTTGGTAGTCTTTATATTACATACAAGCCAATGGGAATACAAATATTCACATTCACTTGTGTAGTTATTGCAATATGTTGTTGTTGCATGTACAAGCCTAAAATGTTCTATTACAAGATTTTAGCTTTTGCATATGGGCTCAAAGGGGCTAGAATATGCTTGGGCAATTGTCAAAGTACCATGTATATTTTTTTAAACCAAAAGGACAAAATGTTATGTTAGTTTTCTTTTGAAGTTGAAAAAGAAACTAGACAAATTTACATTTTCCATTTATCTTAGTAGTTGTATCTATTAAATTTTTCAAGCATTGTAGGGATATTTTGGCATGTACACAGGTGATGAATGTTAATTGAGTGCTACACAATTTTATATATTTTGCATCAACTCATTTTGCGAGGTTCTTGAAAAGGAAAATTGTAGGTTCTTTTCTTCATATCTTATTTTTGATTTAATTATATTTAGCTACCAGTGTGTGGAAGAGGTAGACCTAAAAATTGTCAATGGAAATTGAGAATTAGTCATTTGATATTAACATGTAATAACTTTGCTTGGCATAACATTATTGCAATAAATGTAATTAAATTTACTTTGGCTTTTTCAATTTGCAAGTTTTCATTTGTTATTTCCACAATAAATTGATTTCCAACTTTTGTTCTATATGTACAAAGAGCCGCTATAATGGCAATTGCATAGTAGTCCATGGTGGCCACAAGTTGTTGAATTGTTGAATTGGGATGAACATATGCTTTGGGAAAACTAGGTCTATGAATTCTATTGTAGTAGTGTCATTTGATATTAAAATAAAGTCATAGTCATAATGATCATAAGTACTTTTTGGAGCTATAAAAAAATTTGTAATACATATCCCTTTATGCAGTAAGATTTTTTATTCATGGATTCGGATTAGCAAATTTGCTATATTCAAGGTTATTGTCATCTCTCCTTTATTATCTTTTAAATCAATGTGTAAAAGTTTTATTGTTTTTTATTTGTCAAATATTGTTCTATATGTCACAAGGACATCTCTTTCAAATATTTATTCACATTTTTGTTGTTGATATTGTCAATTGTGATTTGCCTATGGCTTGATTTTATCGGTTTACATTTTTTTTAATAGTTAGTGTCATTTTCTACATAATAGTGGAATTTAACAAATGGAAAATTTGTAACTACACACATTTTGACTTGTCCTTGTGATTCTATTTATATATATTCCATTTCAATCTTTTGCTCCATTTTTATTGAGTCAAATGACCAATAAAAAATATTTAGTAATAAACCTAATTTTCTTCCTGCAATGCAGTTGTATATTTCAATTTACAAAATACATATAATCAAAATAAAAATAGCAATTGATTTTGGAAAAACACATATTACATACCTTTTACTTTGATATTTGCCTTCGAATTTGGTTTTATTTATTTTGAATTTGTCATATTTGAAATTTGATTTGTAAAATAGAATCATATAAGTTTTTTGATTATTTTGAAATACAAAAGGCAAGTAAAATTACAATGTGGTCAGTCCAATATGCATGGAAGAGATTAGAATCTATTTTTATTTCATCAATATTTGTCCATCAATGGTCTATGATTGTTTCTACATTTATAGTTGACATATTTGGTATAAGAAATAAATTGTAGTTTTTCATACATTAGCATAGTTGGCATTGGGAAATTTTGTTTTGCATCATGTTAATATTGAAGTCACCAATTAAAATGATATTCATATTGTCATTTATAGTTGAAGTAACATTTTCTATGAATGTTAATAGGTCTACAAGGGGATATTTTGGTGCTAAATAGATATTTGATATGTGGATGTATATGTTTGAATAGCTAATGTCAATCGTAATTGTTTCTATATTTTCCATATTAAATGTTTCAATGGTTTTCTTAGAAATTCCTTTTTTATAGCATGTCATGATACTATGAATATTCATTGTAGTGAAGCAATCAAATGTGTTTGTTAGCATTGTTTTGTTTTGCACTATATTTGTTTGAGTTTCTTGTAAGCATAATACATGTGCAACCATGAGTTGATTATCATGTGTTATGTTTTCTAAGAAAAATTACAAACTACTTATGTTCAAAGGAAATATAGTGAAATATTTTGAGAGTCTATATCTAAAGTCAAATAAGAATTGCCTTTGTGAAAATTACTAAAGTCTTTGCATTTTACCTTGTACTTCATCAGATACTAAAAAAAATTCTACTCTAATATATTTATAAGGTACAAATGTTCCATGCTTTTGACTTGAGATAGTGTAGTGTAAATGAGGCCATGGTAGTTCACTTGGGGTCAAAAGCTAAAGCATTTATTTTCAATCCTTGTGATCTATCAATTATTCTTGCACATGATATTTGGATAGGAAATTGTTCTCACAATAAGTTTTTTTTATTTATGCTTTTTTTCTCAATTCGTGTTGTATAAATCCATTGTTTGTTGACGTGTTTAGTTTACAAGTGTTTCATTTTTTGTCATTTAAATTTTCCAACATTTAAATCATAGAATTCTACCCATAGAATATTAGTAATATCATTTGTGTAATAATATTTCAAAATGCCATCTACACCATTGACTAAGCCATTAGCTATATTGTAATTTCCACTAATTAGTCCTACTAGAATTTGTTTTTTAAAGATTATTTTATTTGGTAATATGGTTATTTTACTATCTATAAATTCTCTATCAATTTCATTGGGTTGGATATGGTCAATTGCATTTAGCATATATGTGTCTCCCTGCAAAATAGTAAGGATTTTCTCATTGTGAAGTTGAACATCTTTGTTTCTATGAAACAAATATAGAAATGTTGGATTAAGTGGAGAAGGTCTATAGAAATGGTCATTTAACTATTCAATGTCATTTTCTATTTGTTTGCATGTTCTTATATGATTTAAGATTTAAACAAATCTTCCATCTCATTGTCTCATAACTTCTTATAGTTCAAAGTATTTGACATTATTTGTCCAAAATGAATATGGTATTATTTCACCATGCACTTTTAAATTTTTAAATACCCAATTGTCTTGGATAGGTTGCATTTGGTAGAAGTTGCCACAAAAAATTATGTTTATATTTCCAAAAGGAATTGTAGGTGTATGCATAGTTTGATGAAGCCTCTTATTTATGTTATAAAGCATATGGGTTCCTATTACAAATACCTCATGAATAAGAATTATGTGTAGTTCATATCTTTTAGTCATTATATCCTAAGTATTTGAATCCAATGGGAGCATTTTAGACATTCTATGGGGAAATTGGAAAATAGAGTGGGAAGTTGGACCATTTACATTATATGCAGCTTTGCTAATGCATGCAATAATAATACTTTTTTGTTTAAGAGGATCACTATCAAGTTGTTTATTGTAAAATCGACATATTATTTGGTATATTACTTTTATTGTATACATCTTTCCTATTCCTACTCTGCTTGTTAAGAACAAATACAATGGCTCATTTGGAGATAATATTTTCTTCATCATGATATCTTTTACAATATGTTTGTGTTGATGATTCAACTATTTTTGTGAGTTGAAATAGTCTTCTTTGCTTATGAGGAATGGTTGTTTGCTTATTTCAAGCATTTTTCTTCTTTCGGTATCTATTTTTATTTTATTTATGATATGCTTTATGTCGGCATTGATATCATATTTTTTAATTGTTGCAAAGCATTTTTCAAGTTCATTTTAATTGTCGATGTCAAATATTGTATTTTTTTCCTTGGAGATCTACAATGGAAATGTTTATGTTCCCCCACTTTAATTTTAATTGTACATTGAAATTACACTCAATATTTTCTATGTTTTCTTTATGCATAGCATAAGCCCATGAATGTGTTTCAATTTTTCTTTCAATGACTCTTCAATTTCTCAATATGGTATAAATAACATCATTTTTTCTCTATAATAATTTTCAGGATCAATAGGTTCATTGTATCTGACATAGCATATTATTTGTGATTTTTTCATATTTTCATATTTTTAGATGTTCCCATATAGTATGCTACATATTCTACTAGAATATAAGGTCTAAAGATTCAGGCCGTCCATTGTATTTATCAGTGATAGAAGCACACACTATGTTTTTAGAATCATGATGTTCTTGTGCTAATATTTTTGGGCTTTCTAAAATGCATGTTCTATTTGATAATGGCAACGTGTTTATAAGGTTGTTTTTATTGAAGCATAATGCAGTGGTAAAGATAGGACAATGTTTATAGCTTGACAACTAGACATTTCTTGATAATTAAGGAGAGTGTTACCAAGATTTTGTATGAATTTGACTTTGTTTTCATTTTTTTTGATAGTTCATGACATACTTTACAAAAATCACTTGATATTTTTTGATATAGCTTAGTCATGTATGATGTGCAATATGTTGTTGCAGAATATACATCAAGAATAAATTGTGTATCTATGTTTTCATACCAAAGGTTGAGAACATGAATTGCAAAAGTATTTGTCCACATGTCCATTGGTTCTCTTTTTAACATTATAACAGGACAGACAATTAGCAATTGCAATAATGTCAAATATCTCTCAAAAGTCAAATTCTTGTTGATTTAAAAACATTTCAAACATTATGCTTCTATCATATTTTTGGTTTTGAAGTTATTTTTAAAAATCTTTGCCATAATTTTAAGTTTTGTTATCATTATTTTCTAAAGGTTTTGGTATAATTGTCCTATCCATTAGAGGCAATGAAAAATTGAATCTACAATATGATTTCTTGTATTTTTTACAAATGTGTGTATGATGATGTGTTTGAATTTTTATTAAATTGTCATCAAGTAGTAGTGAATTGTAAGACACATACTTGTCAACAAATTTTTTAATCTCCACATTTTCACAATTGCCATAAATAGAGGCATCATGTATCCAAAGCATGAAATGAACATGTTCATTTCCTATGTTTTGGAATTATATGACAAAGTAGTTTGAAACTTGGCCAAATAATTACTTATTTTACATCATCATTTTATTGAATGCATTCACCTTATGATTGAAATAACGACTGTAAATTATTGGGTTTCTTCTTATTATTGCATCAATATCATTTTCAAATATGTCTTCATTATGTTGTGGTGGCTTCTTTTTTGTTATAATTCCTAATGCTTTGCATAATGGCCTCAAAAATTGTTCACCACTTGTTAAAGTAACAAAAAATTAGGCAATCCTAATTGTCTTATCATTAAAAAATATTTTTCTTTGTATTTTCCAAAGATTCAAGCGATATTCAAATGCTTTTTAAAGATTCAAAAGCTATTCAAAATTTCAACATTTTATCTATCTTTGATTTGCTCTTAACATATTTTGCATAAGTTTTTTTTCCCTTTAAATTCACCTTTATGTATGAATATCCATGTGTAGCTACAAACTCATTGTATGATAATTTTAATTTCTTTGAAAAAAAGGTTTGTAATATGAGTTGCAATATCATTGTTTTCATGTAAAAAATTTTGTTTTGTTATTTTATGGTATGAGAATGTTTTTGTAATATCATCAAGTTAGGTTAACCATAGTATAAAGTTGGTAAGTTTTTTTTTTTTAGAAATTTATTGATATGCATTGATTTTCATTGATGTCAAGGTGATCTTAGTACATAATTCATTAATGACAAAGTGAGAGCTTCCAAGTGGATTTGAGAGTGCATATCATGTGTACAATATTTTGAGGTGATTTACCATGTTTGAGGGGTTAAATTAGGGGCAAGGAGTGTTTTTTTTACTTATGTAAGTGAAAGGAATCCATTGGAATAATCTTGTGAAGGTCTAGGTGATCCTAGTCAACTTGGCAAATCTTCCTGAATAAACAAATTGATAACATCAAAATTAACATGTGCCAAGGTGTCAAAATAAAGTGGTCACATGGGTTTGTTCATATGTGTGCCTATATAATGTGGTTAAAATTTTAGGTATTGATATGGTTTATATCAAAATTTATGGTGGTGCAAAATTGGTATCCTTGGCAGATTTCACTATTTTTCATACTTAGCCAAATTTGCAATATCAAGTGAACAAAGGAAAACCAGTCAGTAGTATTTAGTTTATAAATTTTGAAATGGATTAATTTGATAGTGGTCTAAAAATAAAAGTGGTATAGGACTTCAATTTATATCCATTAAAATTGATTAAGAGGTTTGACTTGTCATATAATTATATTTATTGCATGTGAGAGTAGACTATTATTGATTTGTTTTTTTTAATAAACCAGGGTGCAAAGAAATGATTGTAGAAGACAAAGTATTAATCAAATATTGTTGGTATGAAAATGAAAAATGAATTATACTACATATATATCATCCTCAAAGTGATTTTGAGTTTTTAATGTCTGTAAAGGTGAATTTATTTCATGTAAAAGTTGACTTTTGTTGACTATAATTATTACAAGTCTAAGTAAGCTTATTTCAGTGGTGTTTATGAGACATTAGAGGCTAAATGAATGTGTCTTATATATTTTATGGTGTTTTTGAGGTCTTGATATTTCCATCCATATGTATATTGTACATGTAAAGTTTATATTTAATTAGTTTGAGCCTTATTTTTGAAAATAGTGTTTTTGGGCTAGTTAAGCCTAATAAGTCTTTAAGACCTAATGGAGCTTTTAGAGTATGAGTGAATGATTTGATGTTTCTTAAGCATGGAAAAGGATCATAGATAATTAATCTAAATTTATTGAAGTGTTTTGTATCATTTTTAAGGGCCATATAGAATATAGTGGCTTAAAACGTTACATAAATGTGAATTAGGTTTCCATGGGACCTATTAAAGGCTTGAGGGCTAAAAGAGGTTTCATAAGGTGAGAGAGTGACTTGAAAGTGTTATATGACTTGTTAAACATAAATATAGAATGTATGACATTGTGTTAAATTTTTTAAAATAGTTACATATTTGGTTAATGTATATTGGCATCTGCATGTAACATGTGGCCTAATGGAGGGCTAATTGATTAGGTATTGCTTAAGCCTAGTGTGTTGTTTTGAGCCATTTGAAGCATGGGTGATCTAATGAGTTGATATAAACTATATGTAACATGTTGTAAGACATATATTTATGTTTATCTAAGTGGGATAGATTCCTTAAGGGTTAATAAAAGTGTTTTGGCTAACTAAGATTGATTGGAGAAAGAATAATGCATATGTAGAAGGCAATTTTGGCCTCATTATGCTAGTTAGATAATGGAAGAGTGAAACAAATTATATATGGATTTTCAGAAGGGTAAGAGTCCATGAAAAACATAATAAAATCATGTTGAAGATGTGACAAGGATTTAACAATGTTTTTTTTACGTCATGAGCAAGTAAGAAGATTTGTTTCAAGACTATTAGGCCTATTTTGCTTTGGTGACCTAGTGTAAGGGTTTTGGTAATTAAGGAATGAAGCAAATGGTGTGAGACTTTGAAAAAATGTGTGCGGGCATGAAAATAATAATAATAATAACATGTTTAACATGTCATAAATATTAGATATTGGTGTTGAAGGTAATCAATAACTTTTGTATTGATTCAAAGCATGATTAGGCCTAGTTTGTTCAGATGACTTAGAGTAAAGAAGTGCATTTATTATATATTGAAAAATTAATACATAGGTTGCGTATGACTAATTTTTATGATGTTTAAAGACTATCATTACATATAATAAGATCAAAGTGTGAATTATGAATAGCCCCAAGGTCTTGAGCATGTGTATAAGGGGTAAAGAAGAGAAAGAGTTTTTGTATGCCTATGTAAGAGTCATATTTGTATTTGTATGAACTACCATCACTTGTATGAGGTAGAAAGGCAAGGTTTCAGGTGTTCTAAAAATAAAATAACATCATAAATTGTGTAATACATCCAATCATATGTGGATATCAGTTTGGAGGTGATTGAGTTAGTGTTTGATCACCTAGGGAGTTGTAGCCTCCTTGCTAGTTGGTGCTAGCTAAAGGTCAAGTGGGTGCTTAACTAAATTTAGGGGTGGGTGCTCCTTAATCAGTTAGTATTGATCTAAATTGAAGAAATATATTTATAGGATAGTAGTCCAAATCTTGTTTCAAGTGGGTTTTCTCCCCCATGAGGATTTCCCACATAGTACATGTGCTATGTGATTTGATCTTGCATTATTTTCTTTGTTCATTGTAATGAATGGTTTATATGCTTCATGAATGATTTTGTTGAATAGTTAAGAGTATGAAAATTTAGAATTTAAGTTTATTTTCTTACATCACTGATTCACCCCCCCTCTCAGTAATTGTGATTCTAATAATTGGTATTAGAACAAGTCCTTTAGGAAGGCTTGACAGCTAGAAGGTGGTCCTTAAAGCACAAAATAGCTAAGCAACTAAGAAAAAAGAATAAATAATTGAGATTGATGGTCAAAGGTATTAAAGATATAATTATTTATTTTGAGATAAAGTGGATTAAATATAACTCCAAGGAAGTTGAATATGAAAAGATCATAAAAAAACTTAGAGAGCAGGTCAAGTCCTCTATGGAATGTGAAGGATATGTGAGTCATCTTCAAACCAAGTTTGAGATAATGATGGAAAAAAAATAAGATAAGATGACTATTATTGATATTAATAATCATTTAGAGGCTACAAATTCAATTTTGAGGTCAAAGAAGGCTGAGTGTGATCAATTAAAAATCGATTTAGGCTCCTTGAAACTTGAGTTTGAAAAGCTAGTGGTTAAAATGAGCAAGGTTGAGAATGAGAAGATAGTGGTCAAAATGAGAAAGGTTGAGCAAGAGGAATTAAATAAATTCAAGAAGGATGATAGAATAAAAAATAAGGTGAAATGACCAGAAATGCAACCCAATGCCATGAGGTTTGTCAATTCATCTCATAAACAATGTTATGCTTGCAATCAATTTGGTCACATTGCAAGAGATTGCAAAAGGGATATGACACATAAGTGAGTCCCTCTTGGCGGCCAAGTGCATCCAAACCCAAAAAAAAATTGGGGTTCAAACTAAGCCCCTTCGTTCAAACCCCCATGTGTACTTTTTGAAGGGGTTCAAAGGTTTACTTTAGCATTTGATTATTTTTTTATTAATTTGAATGACATTTGGGGGGGTTCATTCGAAACCCCTTCATTTTAACACCATTTGTTTGAACCCCATGTGGCATTAAATCCTCACCCATTGAAGTGGAAAGCTACTATTGGCTTGATATTCCTAGATGCCACATATTAGGATGAAAAAATAAAATAAAAACATGTGGATCTATATATAAATAGGTATTTTTATGAGCTTTATAAAAATATGATTTTTTTTAAATTTTAATAATATTTAATATTTATTTTTATTTATTTATTAAAATATACTTATTTATAAAATAAAGTACCATACATTTGAGGCACTAGAAAAAATAAGAGGATATCACCAAAAAAAATTGAAAAATATTAATGCACTCGAATCTAATGTCCTTGTTATAATGATGAAAAGTATTTTATTTTGACATATATATATATATATATATATATATATATATATATATATATATATATATATATATATATATATATTATGAGGAGAAGACATAAGCATGGATATTCCTTGCCTTGATCATTAAAAATTTAATAAAAAATTATTTTTTAATCAAAAAACTATAAAAGAAAAATAATCTTGCACTACGTCTATGTTTCTAAGACCTCTTTGCAAAAAATCTTGAGAAAATATTATGTTTGATAAAATTATGAAGAGAAATCAAGTACTCAATAAAACTACATGAAACATACACACTGTGTATTTAGGTATTAAAAAATCTATTTTTTATTTTTTCAAAAAAAATAACAAATGTAATATACACTTTAAATGAAACATTTAATTAGTTTACACCATTTTCATATTTTATACTGTTAAGTCACTATTGTCTATACAAATTGAGAAATATTCAAATTTTTATTTTTTGTTGTCCCCTTAATACCAAAAAATGGGACATAGTGTTATGCTTTAACCCAAAAGAAGAAGTAACTTGTCAAAAGGAGATAATATCCATCATCAAGAAAAAGGTATGAATGATATTTTTTATTTCAAATGTCATAGATTTTTTCATATTTAAAAATATTGTAAGATTAGGTTGAATTAGTTATCAAGGAAATACAAGGTGTATGGAGATCCTAGTGTGCAAGGAAGAGGTCATACATGGATATGGAGACCTAAGACTATTAAGAGATATCATATTGAGACCAAGAATGAATTGGTTGATGATCATATTAGTCAAGTTGGTTTTTTTTTTTTTTTTTTTTCCTGTGGTAGATATGAAGGAAAGACAAGAATACTATTTATCAAGGCATATTGATAGAGGATTCAAAAAGAAGATGGATGAGTTAATCAAGCCTATGAGGAGGCTTAGGAAAGACAAGTAAAATAGTGAGAGTATGGAGACTTGTAAATCTCCTAAGTTTTAAGTGTTATAAGTGCCATGGAAGGTGAAATTTATCTATTAGGTTTCATGGAGGCATTACTCAATCATTTGAAGCATCATGTAATGGTGTTGCAAGGTTGATAAGTGAGAAACTAGTCATTGGGTCAAGGTATGTTTTTTGTCTTCATATGCATATAATTTAGTATGGATTATTTCAATTTATTTCAAGATTTTCAAAGATGTATATCACCTATTAAGAGATGTGAGAAGTTATTTAAAGGTATGAATTAGTTTGTGAAATAATATCTTACTTTAAGTGTCCTTGGTTGGTATAACGATTTTAACACTAGAAACCCTTGACATGATGTTTCTTGGGTTGTACAATGAGTTTGATCACCAAAGTTTGGTGATTAGGTGTAAAATGATAATATTTAATCATTTAATGAGGTTATGGTATTATAAGAGGTATTCCTTTGATGTAAAGGTATGAGATTTTTAAGTTATATATCTTTATTTGCAATATATCTCTTTAAAGTGACCTAGGAGAGGAGTATCTTTTCTTATGCAAGAGAGAGGTTCTTAAAGGGCCAAGATTGGGAAGGTAAGTTTAGATTTTAGTAGAAGTAATGTATGAAATTAATCATATTTCATACATAGATGGCCTAATGAGGTATATTTTTCATATTGGTAGCTTGAAGATCTCTTAAAAGCATAGATTCAGGTAAATTTTTGCTTTTCATATGAGAAGGTCTGTTGAGCATGTTATTATTGTTCATACCAGTTATGCTTGTTTGATTTATATGAGAATGTTTTTATAAAATTTAACTAAGTCATTTTGGCCAAATAAGATCAGAATTTAATTCATTTATCTCATGAAAGTATGTTGGATAGTTGTGGTTACCTATGTGTGGATGAAGATGGCTCCATCCAAGGTATGTTCTTATGAAAGAGTTTGTTTGTGTATGTTTGCAATGTATTGATTTTATTCAGATGGAATAAGGAGTAAGGGGGAGATAACTTATGTTTTTTTATGAGTATGTGAATTTTTTTCATGTTTTATATAAGCCAAGAATCAAGGATAAATTCAAATAGAGGTATGTTCTCTTCAATTGATAATATACATGGTATGTAGAGTGAGGGGGAGCATATGTGAGATGTTTCAATTCCAAGAGCTTATATGGTTGAGTATGGTTTTATAACATGTTATATCAGATGATCATGATGTTAGGGGGATATTTTTAAGCTTTGTTAATATTTTGATAGGTCCAAGGATCAAGTTGGCATGTTGAGGAAGAGACCCTTTGTCAATAATGTCAAAGGGAGAGAAAGTTCAAAATGGAGTTGTTCACTTTGGGAGAGATTATTTTGAAAGGTGTTTGACATCAATGAAAAAGGTGAATATTTTTGATAATTTTATTGAGATGCATTTATTTTCATTGATGTCAAGGTGATCTTAGTACATAATGCATTAATGATAAAGTGATAGGTTCCACATGGATTTGAGAGTGCATATCATGTGTGTAGGCCTTTGAGGCGATTGACCATGTTTGATGGGTCAAATTAGGTGTAAGTAGTTCTTGGTGTATTTATGGAAGTGAAAGGATTCCATTGGAATAATATTGTGAAGGTTTAGGTGATCCTAGTCATTTCCTAGTCAACTTGATAGATCTTCCTAAGTAAACAGATTGATGATGTTAGAGTTCACATATGTGAAGGTTTTAGAAGAAATAGATCACATGGGTTTTTTAATATTGTTATTAGATCATGTGGTTAAAATTTTAGGTCTTGATATGGTATATATAAAAATTTATGGTGGTGCAAAGTTGGTTTCCCAGGGAGATTTCACTATTTTCCATAGCAAAATTTACAATATCAAGTGAGCAAAGGAAAACCAATCAATATTCTTTTTTATGTAATTTTTTATAATGGATGAATTTTATGGTGGTGTAAAACTAAAATTCATATAATCCATCAAGGTATATCCAATAAAATTGATTATGAGGTTTGACTAGTTGTACAATTGCATTTATTACATGTGAGAGTTGACTGTTGACTATGTTTTTTTTAATAAACCAGGGTGCAAAGAAATGATTGTAGAAGATAAAATATTGATAAAATATTGTTGGTATAAAAATAATTAATTAATTATAATACATATACATCATACTCAAAGTTATTTGTAATTTTGAATGTTTGTACAGGTGAATTTATTTTAGGTAAAAGTTGACTTTTGTTGACTATAATTATTGCAAGTCTGAGTAAGCTTATTTTAGTGGTGTTTATGAGCCTTTCGAGGCTAAATGAAGGTGTCTTATGGATTTTTTAATGTTACTAAGTTCTTTATATTTCCATAAATATATGTATTGATTTTATGATGTTCCTAAGCTCTTTATATTTCCATACATATATGTATTGTACATGGAAAGTTTATATTCAGTTAGTTTGAACCTCATTTGTGAAAATAGTGTTTTGGGGCTAGTTAAGCCTAACAGGTCTCTAAGACCTAATGAAGGTCTTAGAGTATGATAAAAATAATTTGATGTTTCTTGGGCATATAAAAGGCTCATAGAGAATCCAGGTAAAGTTATCTAAATGTTTTGGATCACTGTTAAGGGCCATATGTAACATAATGACTTAAAATGTTATGTAAAGGTGAATTAGGTCTTTGTGGGACCTATTGAAGGATTAAGGGATAAAATAGGTTTCATAAGGTGAGCAAGTGACTTGAAAGTATTGTATGGATTTTCAAAATTAAATATGGAGTGTAGGACATTGTGTTAAAGTGTTTTAAATGGTTTTATATTTGGTTAAGGGCTATTGGCATCTAAGTGTAATGTGTGGCCTAATGGAGGGCTAATTGCTTAGTTATTTCTTAAGAATAGCATGTTGTTTTGAAAAATTTTAAGCATGGATGACCTAATTATTTGATGTACATTATATGTAAAATTACATAAGACATATAATGATTTTTATCTAAGTGGGATAGATGCCTTAAAAGTTAATAAAAGTGTTGTGGCTAACCAAGATTGATTAGAGAAAGAATAATGAATATGTAATAGGTAATTTTGGCCTCATTATGCTATTTAGACAATGAAATATTGTATATACAATAAAAAATGCATCGTGTATATAAATCAATCCTAGATCAGAGAAGATAGATCATACCTACACTTTTGTTGGGAATACATTTTTTAAGCGGGAGCATGACTAATATGGGGATCCACTAAACCTAATTATTGGATCACTTGTCACAATACACCATACTAGGAAGAGTTAAAAATCATATAGTCTAACATAATCATGCAAAAAACTTAAAAGAGTCATAGGTTTGATATTTCAATTGTGTCTAATAAAAAAGAAAGTAAATCTAATTTAGTGCACACCAAAGCTTGTGGCACAAAGTGGGGGTTAGAAAAAAAATAAACTAAACTAAAAATTCATAGAAAACATATACTCATGTCAATATATATATAATATTAATGCATTTGAGAGAAGCACAACTACATTATCTATCTACTCTTACAAAAGAGAAATAAAGTTAGGAATACTTACCTTTGAAGATGAACCCATCGAGCATCAATCTCTCCCTTGGCAAAGGTACTTCTCAAGAGATTGTTGTGGTATGTAATGATAAAAAATACAAATCATATCTATGCTACATAACCTATCTATGCATCCAAAAGACTTCTCCACAAGACAAGATTCATATATCCAAAGAAAGTATGAAACTCTAAGATTTATTCCTCAAATGAAATGGTCAATAATAAGATGTATATTCACACTTATTATTTTTTGATTCTCTATTCTCAAATTGTTGAAAATGAACTTGTATATATAGGTGGATTTTGTCCTAAATCCTTTTTAATATTTTAGTTATATAGGGTCGACCTAGTCACCCCTATATGTTTTTAGGAGATAATTCACTAGGTCTCAAGAGAGGTCAGTTGAAGGCCTTTCAAAACTTAAAGTGAAAATACCCAAAAATAGTATAGGGTCCACCCAGTCGACCTTGTATAGTATTCAAAGGCTAAAAACTATACAGGGTCGACCCAGTCAACCTAGTACAATCAACTAGCAAAAAGGGGTCAAGATAAGGAAAAAGAGGATAATGATGTAACAAATGATTGGAATGGGTATAAAAAAAAATAATAATCTTAGGGTAAATGGTTTTAGTAGATAAGTGTGTAGATTTAAAGTGTCAAAAAGGACAACAATCTTATGAATCACCAATGGTCTATCCACCCCTTTCTCAGTGCACCCCTTAAGGCATGCACTCAGAGAGATTGAGACTCAATGGGTTCCTAAAATATAAAAAGTGTCATTAATAAAAAAAAATTTGAAAATATTATGTGTATACATATGTCCCACTCTAAGCTCATCACGTGTCATGTGAGTGCAACATGGGATGGTGCTTCGGGAATAGAACATGAAAACACACAATGCTAGTATTAAGTAAAGTACAGTAAGTAGAAAATAAGACAAATTAAATGAAATAATTAAAAAATACATACCTTTAATTACCTTAGTGTTGTAGATAATAAAATAGACTATAAGAGAAAATGAAGGCATCCAATGTGAAGAACACTATATGAACCTATAGAATTTAGTGCAAAAAATAGCCAAAAATCTAAATTTTTGTAAGATAGGCATATAGAAGTTAGTAGAGACAAATTTTGTAGGAAAATTAGTAAATTAATATTGTTAAGGAAAGGTTTAGAATATTGAATTCAAATTAATGAAAAAAGGATGGAAAATGAATGACAAAATGATTGGCAAATGAATGACAAAATGATTGGAAAACATAGTAAATCACATGGGAAAGTATGTAAAACATAAATGATAAAAATGAATATAGAACATACTAAATCATGTTGGGAAGCATGTAAAACATGAATGGCAAAAGGGAATGTGGAACATACTAAATCACATTGGGAAGCATTAAAACATGAATGATAAAAAAGGAATGTGGAACATTCTAAATCATGTTGGTAAGTATATATAACATAAATGGTAAATGAAATATTAATGCAAGAAAAATTGAAAAAAGATATGTAAGAAAGGGAAAAGTACCCCCATGTAAGATAGGCAAAAATAAAAACATGAAAGATTGAAAATGAAATGTAATGGAAGATGTGAGACAAATAGGAAGAAGGCATACATAAAGAGAAACATGTAATAATGGAAAATGTCATATGTAAGATAAGTGAAGTCCACAACAATCAAAAGAGAACATGATGGATAAATCAAAATCAAAATCTATAAAGGATGAAAACTCAAACTTAGTTCTTGTTCTAAGATATAATGTAAGAAAACACAACCACCCAATGTCATGACTAGGATGATAATGAGATGGTGTGGTAAATAAATGGTGTAAGGGTGTAATCCATAGTTTCTTAAACATGTTGTTTTGCTCTAATGATAGATAAAAATGAAAGAAAGTAATGCTAGCATGTTTTTAAGAGGTAAAGAAGAAGGAATTTAAAGAAGAGGAAAAATATATTTGGAACCACAATTTGTCTGTCAAGGGGGAAAATGAAATGAGTGGAGGGGAGAATGAAGGAAAAACCAAGGTAGAAGAACTATTTATTGAATTCAAGACACTCAAGTTAGGTTTATCAAAATACGAGGAATTTTGACCTTAAGGACTATGAAGAACTTCTCTTAGCCACACAAGTCTTAGGTCAACAAATGAATTATATAGATCATCCCATGAAGGCTATATGCATGAAAAATAAAATGGACATACCTTCCCACAACATGTTCCTCAATGCTCAGGACCCCCTGCAGAACTCTCAATCTACTACGAAGATTGGGTACTTGTGTGAGAAAGTAGGTAGCACCATAGATTTTTTTGAACTTTCCTATTCTAATCTACTAGCTTACCACACCCCAATGGATCTCAGTTCCATGTGAGTCTAATTGTGGAGTTTGGGGTTTGATTAGATATAGGATATGTGTTTTTAATCACAACTTATGGTGTGATTTTGACTTTTAAGATTTATATGTTGCCTTTTATATATCATTTCCTTTTATTTCAAATGATTTGTCTTTTAAATTTCTTTATGGATTTTTATATTCCTCCTCCATTTGGATTTGAAAAAACAAACATGGGTGTTACATATGAATTTCATTTGAATACTTGGGACTTGGTTTCTAAGAGAGATAACTTAAAAGAGCATGGGGTCTAAGAGTCTCATAAATCTAGGTAAAATAAAAGTGTTATCTTGACTTTTACCTTGTTTAATCTAATGTAGAGTGAAAGGAAAGGAAATCAAGAGGAGTGACACATGGAATAATTTGAATTATTTCAAATCACAAAAAATGTGACAAAGGGAAAAAAGGAATACAATGACAGAAAAGTGTGATTCCTTATCATAAGAATGAGGGAAATGGAGGAAAACATGATAACATAGATTGTTGTGCAAATTCCATCTATTAAAAGAAGCTAAAGCTAAGAACAAGGATCAAAAGTATTGTCAAGAAAAGGAATGAAAAAATGATAATTTTGTGAGGGTCGAGTCCTATCCACAGTCTTATACTAAAACTCATAAAAGAGAAACCCAAGAGGGTGAATGATAAAAATCATGTGAAAAATAAATGGGAAAAAGCAAATAGGTCATATTTTATGAGGAGGGCTAGGTCCTATCCATGGTCTTATACTGCAAAATCACAAAAGAGAAACCTACGCGGGTTAATGCTAAATAAGGGGAAAATAATCATAAATCTACCAAGGCAAAGAATAATAGAAAAAGATAAAATAAATATATGAGGACAAAAATGAAAGGAAATGCTAAATGTAATGTGTAATAAAATCAAAGAACGTAAAGGAATACAATAATGCTTATAAAGTGAAAGTAAAAGAAAGAAAGTACACAAAGACAAATAAACATGAGACAAAAAGAATAAGTAAGATCTATACTAACATTTGTATCAAAGATGAGCATGTGAAATACAAGTGTATAAGTCAATGAATGTTTCTTGAAGTTAAATTTGGTTGGTATTATGCATTGTATAATAATATTGGGCATCGTAAGATTCCCCAACATGTGAGTTGGAGTGAGGTAACATTGAACCATTAAAATTATTTGCATTAGGTTGGTAGGTGCATTCATAGATAGAAAAATGTGTTGGTTTATTAGATTTTTAATGAGGTTGAATGTGACAAAATATGTGTAGGAGAGGTATGAAGAGGTAAAGGAGGTAAATTAGGTAAAATAGGACCATGTATAATATGCTTTGGAGTAGACATTTGAACTAAGTACTCCTTTAGTTCATGTGGCCTAAGAGGTTGAGGTTCAATGGACACAATAATATGTTTAAAGTTGTTCATGTTAGTTATCCTTGCCTTATTGGTATAGAAAGAAATATCAACTATGGTTTGAATAAAATTAGCAAATTAGGTATAGGTATGGGAGAATCGATATTCATTAGGTAGTTGATGTTGATGTGATTGTGATCCTTGAGATTAAATTTGAGAAACTTGAAGATAATATTGATAATTATTTTTTGTTAGAGTATCAAGATTGAAATGAAAAACAAGCAAGGAAGAAAGAAGAAAATGGTGAAGATCACGACAAGACTCATGATAATGACCTCTAGTAGCATGCGACCAATATAATTTATCAAGATTGTATCATTTTTAAGGAGGTTTGGAAGGATCAAAGCTCATGGGTTTAAAGGGTGGAAATTTATTCTTAAGTTTTTCTAGACTCAAGGGAGGGTGAGTTGGGTTAAAATTAGTTGAATTGGATGCTCCATTTTGAGGTTGGGGAAACTTGGATGAATCAATGTTATGAAAATATGATTGGAAAGGTGCTTTATTAGTTGTTTGAGGTGTTTTAAATTGAGTCATAAGAAAGTCTTACCTTTTTGCTTGGTCTACAGCTTATTCTAAAGTTTTAGGTGAAAAGATTCAAACTTTGTATTGAAGGGGAGGTTTAAGAGAAGTGACAATAGTTTTAAAAGATTATCATCAATTATGTTATGGTCCACTTTATGAGTGAGAGACTTATTTAGTTTGATGAAATTTTGAGCAAATTCATCAGGAAGTTGCTTGGCATTGATGAAATGGTTAAGGTAATTTTTAGGAAGGTCATCATATTGGAATTTCTTCACTAAAGCATTGACTAAATCCTCTAGTTGTGAGATGGAATGTCTAAGAATTTGGTTATAGCATTCAAGTACATCACCAATAAATATTTTGGCTAAGAGCTTAGTGGTAGCAAAGGTATTAGTTTGGACATGGTCCTTATAGAGATTACCAAAATACTTAAGAAATATAGTTGGGTCCTTGGTCCCATTATATGTGATAGTTGGAGAAATGTTTCCAATATCTATAGATAAAATGAATGGAGATAAAGGTTCATTTAGAATATGTTGAAACATTTTTTATTTATTGGAGGTTGAGGGATGATATTCCCATTGGCATCTCTAAGAGGAGGAGGGGAAAAACAATATTTGGTTGAGACATGATGACTTGACATGGTTGACTAGTCATGTGTAATAAATTTTGTTGCATGTTCATCATTTGAGATTGATTGGTTGTTTTCATGATGTTTATTTTCTATATGACTTGTTTAAGAAGTTGAGTTGTATCAATAGTTGGATTGGTGTTTATAGGATGGGTATTATTTTTGAAAGGGAAGAGGATTATTAGTGTTGGTGGGAGGAGGATTCTATATAGAGGGAGGATTCCAGCATTGGCATTGGGAGGAGGACTAGGATGAAGGACCTAAACTACATTACATTATGTAGTGATTGGTTTTGGTTTAGGAGAAAATGAAGGAAGAAAGTGGATAGTTTCATCTGAAGTAATAAAATAAGTGAGTTTATTATCCAAATCTTTAATTATGAAATATTATTGACTAAAAGAAGACTGAATAGATGTCATCATGATGAGATAAGACTAGATAACCACACAAGAAAGAGGTGAAAAAAATAAAAAGATAAGAAGTGATATAAATAGTACATAGTCAATTGGGTCAACCTAACACAAAAAATAGGGCCTAAAAACTATCCAAGGTCGATTAGGTCAACCCAATATAGTGAACAGAGGCTAAAAAAATATACAAGGTCGACTGGGTTAACCCAATACAATAAACAAGGAAAATTAGAAAGCTTATAATAGATTGTTAATTGAAACAAGATAATTTTTGCAAGTAATTTAAAAAGTAAGAAAAGTATGGAAAATATATGATAAAAAGAATGAAATAAGTCCACAAATCCTACAAGGGTAAGTTCACATCAGGTTCACCAGAATGTATTATGAAAGTGAATCCAAAGTGAATAAAACACTAAGAAGAAAGTGGAAACATGAAGACAATCTGACTAGTGGTGGGATAGGATTCATATTGGGTTCATGAACAAAGTGAAGATAATGTTAAAAATAAAGTGGAAACATGAAGACAATCCAACCAGTGGTGGGATAGAATTCATGTTGGGTTCACCAGAATGTATACAATCAAAAATGCATCATTTCTATAAATCAATCCTGGATCGGAGAAGATAAAGCATACCTGCACTTTCGATTGAGAATACATTTGTTAAATGGGAGCATGACCAATATGGGGATTCAATAGGCCCGATTAGGGGATAACTTGTCATAATACACCATGATAAGAAGGGTTCCAAATCTTACAGTCTAACATAATCACACAACAACCCTAAAAGAGTCCTAGGATTGATATTTCACTTATGTATAATAAACAAGAAAGTAAATCTAATCTAGTACACACCAAAGCTTGTGGCACAAAGTGGGGGTTAGAAACCAAAAAAACTAAAATAAAAATGTATAGAATAAATATACTCATGCCAATGTATACAGAATCTTCACACATGGGAAAGAAGCAAAACTACATTATTTATCTACTCTTATAAAGGAGAAATAAAGTTATGAATACTTACCTTTGAAAATGAACCCGCTAAGCCTCAATCTCTCTCTTGGACAAAGTGCTTTGTAAGAGATTGTTATGGTATGTAAGGATAACAAAGACAAATTAGCTCTAGGCTAAAAAACTTATCTATGCATCTAAAATACTTCTCTATAAGATAAGATCCATATCTCCAAAGAAAGTATAAAATCCTAAGATTTATTCCTCAAGTAGAATGGTCAATAAGTAGATGTTTGTTTTCACTTATTCTTATTCACTTCTCTATTATCAAATGGTTGGAAATAAAATTTTATATATAGGCATATCTTACCCTAAATCCTTTTGAATATGTCACTTGTATAGGGTCGACCCAGTTGACCACATATGTTTTTGAAAGATAATTCACTAGGTTTCGAGCTAGGCCAATCGAAGGGATAACAAAACTCTAAGTGAAAATACCCAAAAATAATATAGGGTTAATCCAATAAACCTTGTATAGTAGTCAAAAGATAAAAATTGTATAGGGTCGACCTAGTTGACCTAGTACAGTCAACTAGTGAAAGGGGGTCAAGGCAAGGAAAAGGAGGATAATTATGTGATAAATGATTGGAATTGGTATACTAGAGAAGAATAAGCTTAGGGTAAATGGTTTTAAGATACAAGTGTGTATATGGCAAGAGGAAAAATAGAAAAAATCTTATGAATCATCAATGGTCTACCCACGCCTTTCCCAATGTACCCCTGAAGGCATGCACTTAGAGAGATTGAGACTCAACGGGTTCTTGCAAAATACAAAGTGTTAGTAATCAATAAAAGTTTGAAAATATTATTTGTATACAGATTGAAATGAATTATATATGAATTTTTAGAAGGGTAAGAGGACATGAAAAACATCAAAAAACCATGTTGAGGATGTGACAAGTGTCTAATATTGTTTGTTGCAGGTCATGAGCAATTAAGAAGATTTGTTTCAAGGCTATTAGGCCTATTTTGATTTGGTGACCTAGTGCAAGAGTTTTGGTAATTAAGGAATGAAGTAAATGGTAAAATACTTTGTATAAGTTTGTGAGGGTATGAAACTCATTATAATAACATGTTTAACATCTCATAAAGATCAAACATTTGTGTTGAAGGTAATCAATAACTTTTGTATTTATTCAAGGCATGATTAGTCCTAGTTTGTCTAGATGACCTATAGTGAAGAAGTGCATTGATTATATGTTGAATGAGTAATTCATAGGTTATGTATGAATAATATTTATGATGTGTCAAGACTGTATTTACATCTAATAAGATCAAATTGTGAAGGAGGAATGGCCTCAAGGTCATAAGCATGTGTATCATTGGTGAAGAAGAGAAAGAGTTATTGTATGTCTATGTAAGTGGTATATTTGTGCTTGTATGAACCACCATCACATGTATGAGGTATAAATTAAGGTTTTCAAGTGTTAGATAAGGATAATACCATCATCAAGTGTGTAAAATAAGAGATCATAAGTGGAGATCAGCTTGGAGGTGACTGAGTTGGTGCTTGATCACCTAGGGGGTTATAGCCTCCTTGCTAGTTGGTGCTAGCTAAACATCAAGTGGGTGCTTGATTGAATTAATGGGTGGATGTTCCTTGATCAATTGGTTTTGATCTAAATTGAAGAAATATATTTATAGGATAGTATTCCAAAGCTTGTTTCGAGTGGGTTTTCACCCCCATGAGGGTTTCCCACATTATTCATGTGTTATGTGCTTTGATCTTGCATTGTTTTTTTATCATTACAATGAATGGTTTATATGATTCATGAATTATTATTTTAATGGTTAAGAGTTTGAATAATTGAAATTGAAGTTTATTTACTTACATCACTAATTCACCCCCTCCTGTCAGTGACTATTCTTCCAACACATTTCTTCTGAAAACTTTTCTTAGAAAACACCTAATGGTTTTAAGACTTCAGATGGTACAATTTTAATATTTTTTGTTTATAAAGAGTTTATTGAATGTCAAGTTTGAAATCCATACATAATTTATTCTATGATTGGCTCTATATAATTATCAATTTCATTGTTGTTAATGTCTTCTACAATGTGAATGTCTTTTGCTGCTTGCCTAATTTGGTTTTCAAGTATGGCATACCAATATTTTTCAATTACAACTCTTTCTTACATGTACAATGGAATTTTACATAGTTCAACTAATGCATTCATGACTTATGTTGTCCTGGTGTTCCCTCTTACATATGTATTTTCATATTCTAATTTACACTTTACTTTAACTGTAATTGTTTTAACTTAGTTTATTGGTTTTTGAAGAAATGCCTTTTGAATATGATCAAAATCAATATGGACATTTATAATTATTCCAAACAATCCTATTTGTTCTCTTTTATATCCAAGTTGTGTTATTTGTGAAAAATCCATGCACATAGAAACTAATATTTCTTCTAGTGAGCTTAGTTTCTAAATTGTCTCTATTATTTCATTTCATCTTATTCAAAAAGGACAAGCAAACATAGGCATATTTTCATTTTTAATTAATTTTTTGCATTTTTTACCTAGTTGTTGTGCTATGTTATTTTTTTCAAATTTAAAATCAATAGTAATTGAAGACCAAATGTTAGTTATATTCTTCCTAATGTTAACTATGTCTTTTTTAAAGTGTAGACATTCAAAAACTAAACAAGCAATATTAAGTGTAACTTTAATCTCTTGTGAGTATATTTTAGTTGCTTTTTCTATTTTTTCATTTTCTATTTGCATTGCATGTTCATTATTTAATTTTTTACGTATTTTTTTAAACAATGCAATGATATATGTTTCTTTGTATCGCATTTCAATAACAGCTATTTTTAACTCCCCTATTTTATTTTTCCTCTCTTATAATCATTGGAACTTTATCACTGTCCATTTATCAATTCTATCATTTTTTTCTTGTATAATGTTTGCCATTGTTTTTTGTTCATGATTTTTTTTTTTAACAAACATAATATTTTTCCTTTTTTCCATGTATTTCTTTATCTTCTTTTTTAATCATTGTTTCTTTTGTACATGATTATAGGATCATGATGCCAATTTATTTTTCACTTTGTTTAGGAGACGTGTAATTGGATTTATCTATTGCATTTAAATTTTGCAAGCACATTTCTTCATCTACTATATGCATAGGTGCATCACATAAATTCCTTGGAATTGATACCTGACATGTTTTTCATAAAATTCATAATTAATATGCATTATTTCTATTTCAAATAATATTACGTTGTATATTTATTTTGGTTGTAAGCAATTTTTGTATATGTTAATGATTGTTTTACTTTTTGCTGACCAATTTTGAATTTGTAAAATATTTGAAATCCATAACAAGAATAAATGATCACCCTCTATTTTCCCTTTTTCATATGGCATTCCAATCATATTGATATATTATTTCCAATTTTAGATGTTTCTATTTTCATTTTTTGATATTTCTAATTGGCATAACTGCAAGCAATACGTTGCATAGTTGTCCATTGTGAAAACTACATTGTAAAATGTTTGTGCCATATAACGTCTGAGATATTGGATATCAAATTCATTTTCTGTTAGTAAGCTTATTACATTAAATAGAATTTCACCATAATTATTTGCAAATGGTAATGTTAGATAGAATCCATAATTTTCCATTTCATATGAAATAACATCCCATTCACATTGAATATTTGTACACGTATTTGCTAGTTTCAATTGTTCAATTTGAGTAGTTTCAACATTTGCTCTTTTGCATAATAAAGACTCGTAGTGGCCACTGGCGGGATTGTTGTCATGGACTAATATTAAATATTCTAGTATTGACGATTCTATGTTAAATTTTAAATACTTTCTTTTTTGTATCAATGACCATAAGTAAATTGATATGTTCAACGATTTAGATATCCATTGGATACAAAATGTATCACCCCATAGGCCAGTTTTAGTTGCATTTGTATTGTTCTTTGTAGAAATCCTCATTCTCCATAAATGGGTTTCCTTATCATGTATTCCATGCAGATCCTAAAGCACAATAGAATGAATTTCATGTTAGTATGACCATATTGCATCTACATTTCTATTTTTTAATCATACTATGAAATAATAAATCATTCCATTTCATAATTCATTTAATGTGTAACAAAAAATCAGTAAAACTTGAATTGCATCAAAAAGATAGTCAACTACATTGTATTTAAATGAACTAATTCAGAAAATGTGGCTATCTTTTAGGGCATCATCAATATTTTTTTAAAAATTTCTTTTATTGTTGTTCATATGTTTTAACATCTATTAACGTTTTGTTTGATCTAGTTTTTAGTTTTCCTTTTTCATTTTTTATGGTTTCCCTATTGCATAAAAGTGTAATTGCATTAGCAATGACAAAAAAAAAGTTATCATTGGCCAAATATCAATATTTTAATCTAGTAATAGTTAAATCTATATTGAATCTTGCTCTACCATTCCTTAAATTATATATAAATATTTTTTATGTACAAATAAATCATTCACTCTAATTCAATGAATCCAAATAACTAAAAGAAAATTAAAAAACTCTTGTACCTCGACAAATAGGAGAATTTAATTGTTCTAAACACTTTCAAATTAAATAAAAAATGCAAGTACCTTTTCAAATAAGCAAATAATGAAGGAAATCACAAAATAAGATAAATTGCATTTTGTTTTTTAAAATAAGTAAATTTCCTACAAAATAATCTATAAAATCTGATTTTTTATCAAATGTATTTGTTCCAATTACTTTAAAAAATAAATGCAAATACATTTTCAAATATGTGAATTGAGAAAGTAAATATAATATTTGCAATATACAAATCACTTAGAACTTATTATTATTTATTAAAAGATAACACACAATATTTTATTCAATAAAGACTACACATGGTCCAAATGTATTTGTCAATTGATATAATAACAAGTAGAAGCAGATAAGCAATAACAATAGTTAGCAAGTACATGTTGGTTATATATATACAAATCTATCAAATATTTGGATTAGTCAAAACATAAACATTCATAATATGAGAATTTATGTAACAATAATTAATATTTGTAATAGCTAAACAAAATAACAAACAACAAAAATTCATTTCATAGTTAAAGTCAAACTCAAAATTGAGAAATAATTTCTAGTGCTATAAATAAATGTTTATAGCGATTAACATTTATTATTTATGCACTTAAATACTTTTGAAATTATATTTTTCCCAATCACTTATAGATCTAGTTATTATATACAATAAAAAATAATATTATACCTAATTTAATAATATTAAGCATTTTGATTAAAGTAATTAAATAATCTTTATTTACTACTCGTCTCTCTCTCTCTCTCTCTCTCTCTCTCTCTCTCTCTCTCTCTCTCTCTCTCTCTCTCTCTCTCTCTCTCTCTCTCTCTCTCTCTCTCTCTCTCTGTGTGTGTGTGTGTGTGTGTGTGTGTGTGTGTGTGTGTGTGTGTGTGTGTGTGTGTGTGTGTGTGTGTGTGTGTGTGTGTGTGTGTGTGTGTGTGTGTGTGTGTGTGTGTGTAAGGAGTACTATTACTACAATTTGTTTTTTAATTTTTTTAAACAATAAAAACATTTATAAATATTTAACTAAAATATTATAATTCCTGCATGAATTTTATTATATATTATTAAAAAACAATAAAATAATGTAATAACATTAACTGAAATAATATTCACATCTAATCCTAGCAACCCACATGTCGTTGTACAATCTCATGGTAGATGGTCATCCTAGCTACATGTTAAAAACACCAAAACTAGCACCTAATGCAATGAACACGTGTTGCTTACTCATGATTTGGCAATTTGCTCTATAAATTTCTTGACTTCTACCATAAATTAGGGTGTCCTATTATTCTTTTTCATTATTTTTGATATTTTTTTCATATTTAACCATTTTCTAGTTCTTCTACTAAAACAAACAAGATTCTTGGGTTTGAAGAGGTGTTAAGCAATTTTCATATACAAGATATTAACCCTAGTAGAAGTGGCCTCCTTTGATGCAAAGAAATTGGAATGGTTCCCTATGACTGTTACCTAGTATGGAATCCCTAATGGAGATGGAAGTGATGGTATATATGTTTTTTTTCATCACTTAGGTTTTTAGCTGACTACCTAGATGCAGCTCTACAATATACAGATGGAGATCATGTGGATCAGAAGCCCCTTAAAGTGAGGGTATGAACTATGAACCCCATTTTATTCAAAGGCAGCAAGGGATGTGGAATCAATCTTGAATTGAGGCATAATCATTTTCATTTTCATTTGTACCTAATGATTAACGTAATTTTATTAGTTATTTGGACATTTTTTCATAAGAAGGTGAAATGTATGCAAGAAGTTATGTGCCTAATGATTACTATTACAGTAACTAATGAATGCCTAGGAGGATATTGTGTATTTGATACATGTTTCTATGGTCGCATGGCCACCATTGGAAAAACTCCCACTCTTCTTAACTTGGGAGAGTGGAGAAATATGACTGAAGGAAAGTGGGGCTAGGGAATGCCTCAAATCATATCTCACTTTGATAAGATGGTGACATAATTGAAGTAGATTAGATGTCAATCTTAATCATTAAGTAGGGAAGCTAGGGTATTTTTAACATCTGGGCCCTGAAAAGCTATGGTATTCTTATTCATCCAATCTTTTAGTGATGTAATAATCATAAATTTGTTTTGGCTATTTTTTGGGGTAGATGATTGTCATGTGGAATTGTGTCTAGAGCCTCCCCATTGGATTAAAAGTTGAAGACATTCCCTTTAGAGGGAATGGGGGAAATAACTAATTCGGACCTTGAAGAGCACTGAAGTGTGGTAGCAATAGTAGAATGTTGAAAAAGTATTTTACCAGTTTGAAGATTGTGATAGCATAAGAAGAATCTGATAGCATAATAGAGGTTTGTATATGTACAAATAGTATTTTCATGCAAATAAAAATATTTGGTCGAAAACCAAGGTTGTTTTCAAACATATTTAGATATGTTAATATATATTACTTGAGTTAATAAAATTTTCTTTCTATTCTTCAAATTATAATATCTAATTTCTCAAAACTCTATCAATAATTTTTTATACTCATACATAGGTGGTTATTTATATGGAAAAAATGTTCTATACTTTTAGAAAATATAATAAAAAAATTTAAAAAAATTCTAAAAGGTGTTAAAAGAAACCTATAACAGAACTATCCAGTGGCAGGTTGCAGTAGTAGCATAATAGTAATAATCCAAATTTGAAGAAGTGGTGTACATGTGAAGAAGTTGTTAAAAATAGAGGGTCCCTTAGTTTCTATTTTATTACAAGTGGCTATAACAAAAATTTACAAGTAGCATAGCTACCATAGCAGCTCTTTATCCCAGCTACTACCCCTTCTCGTAATCCCTGCAATACAACCTTTAAGGCTTTGAAAAATAAAACTAACATAAAAAAATTTATTGGATAGGCAACAGGGAAAATAATTGGTATTTAATTTTAATATCAAAAATAATGAGGTGGCCACAAACATTATATAATTGCCCATTTTTTTATAAAACAATGTTTGTATTGGCTACATGATTCCATTGATAAAATTCAATGCCTTTGGCAAAAATAATAGTACCATGCCTTTACAGTAGGTACTAATAATGAAAAAGATAAATATAAAATATGATTTTGAAAAATGCATTGAATATAGTGAAAAAGGTACTGGAATAATATAAATATAATGATATAAAACATCAATAAAATAATGTTGGAAAGCAATGTGATATTAATCCTATGGAATTTAATTGTTTGTTATTAGGGATATATAAAGTGAAAATATAAACCACTACTCATTATTTATTTTTAATTTTGATATCAATCTCTCTTTCCATGGTGAGTATTCTTGACACAAAGCTGACTTACATATAAAACAAATTAATACA
>JARHVA010000402.1:3842500-3857500 GCA_037957365.1 Torreya grandis | reverse complement strand
TCACTGGCTTTGTCGCTTGCTACATCTACAATTATTATTAGATTTGATATATGATATTTTTAGAAAGGTGGCCAAGATAATTTTAATTTGTCTCTATTTTGAATGGGGTTTTAGTTTTTAGGATATACCAGGTCTTTAGTTGGAAAGAAGTGTGTACTATTAAGTCTTTGGATTTTTTGTAGGATGACTAAATTTTCTAAATGGACTGTCCCAACAAGTTTAAAAAGTAGTCTTATAGGATAATCTAGTCTTTTTGTAAATAAATTATTCTATTAAGGCTTTGGGGCATTGTTTGAAACCAATCCAATATGTTTTTATATATTTGCATGCCACTTTAAGTGTTCTCTTTTCTTTCAAGTGGTTAGTGGGTATTTAATTTTTTATTAAAATGGCAAGCTCAAAATATATTTGTAAATAATTTGTGTCATTACACTATGTATTCCAAGTTTCTTGTGTTTGTTTTGTTTCACTATTAGGGTTTGGACCCTTTCTGCACTTTTGTTTTAAGGTCAAATGATTAGTGCTTGGACTTTTATATCTCAGGTCTTATCACTATTCAAACCTTTGTTATTTGAAGGAGAAAGAAGCAAAGAATTTTTGCCCAAAATATATAGTACTGCTTACAACTCTGAGAATTTCTACCCAAAATACACAATTCCCAATTATGTAATCTTAGGAGTATGTTTTAAATTAAAATATTGTTCTCTTTATTATTTTATTTATAGTTTCATTTTTTTAAATTAGATTTGATATGTAAAATTTTCAAAAATGTGCTCAAGAGAATTTTAGCATCTCTTTTGGTTCATTTTAAAGAAGTGATGTGTTCTATTTTTTCCCCATTTTTATACTATGTTCCAATTCTTTTTTTTAGAAAGTTTCATTTAACATTGATGATTATTTTTAATGATAAAAAATCATGGGTTTGAATGTATCCATATTTATATATATGTTTTGTGTTGTCACCCTCTGAAGACTAGGGTTTAGGCATGACATGTTGCTTGCCATTTCTTTTTGAGTTTTGTGTTGTTACCTTGGGTTTAGGTATCATCTGTTGCATGCCATTATTTTTTCAGTAATAAAGTTTAGACACACCTATCAAATAATACACTCTTGGAAAGTATTTTTTGGAAAGTATTTTTTGGAATTCTTTTTATTGCACATTTGATATTTGATCTAATATTACAATTAATGTGATGGATCACATTTATGAAAACTTTGTTCATAAACCAAATTTTTTAAACAATGGGGAAGAATATCTTAATCTCTTATATAGTTCGGTAGTTTAAAATTTCATTATGGTCTTCATAGGTTGTAAACAACACATTTCTAGTGATGTTGATTACATGATATTTTTAGGAGCAATGACCTATTATTATTATTATTATTATTATTATTATTATTATTATTATTATTATTATTATTATTATTATTATTATTATTATTATTATTATTATTGAGGATGGTTTGTAGAGATTGGGTATGCATTAGATCTTTTCTCAACACTTTTTAGCTCAACCTTTGTTTGATATTGTTTCAAGGTTTTATTTTTAATAGGGATGATTCTATTTTTTCATGGTTTTATTTTTAATAGGGAAGGTTCTAGACTTTCATGGTTTTATTTTTAATAGGGAAGGTTCTAGACTTTTAGATTATGACTTTTCTCTTCTTAATTATCAATTTATCATAGATTTTTATGTATAAATCAGCATGTATTATGTTCTTTGTATCAATGTTTTAATGTCATTACCTTTCAAAGTCTAGTCAACTATTTCTCTTGATATTATGACTCACTTGTTAAAATTGTAAATGAATCTCTTATTATCCCCAAGAGGACAATATAGATAGATTTATATACAAAATTGAAGGGTCATGTAATCATTTGATGGGATCACCTACAGAAAGAATGACATAAAAAAAGGTAAAGAGAAAATCAACTCATGAAAAAAAAAGATGGAGAAGAAGCCAAGGGATAAATTTATTCATGTGGATTATGCATACAACCTATACAGAAGATTTTAAAATTTTATTTAGAAGGATTATAATATACAAGAGTATAGAAATAAGTTTTACAACATTTTTATATGAGTGGATCATGATGAAACATAAGAATAGATGGATGAAAGGTGTGTAAATGGATTGAAGTTTTATATTCAAGATGAATTAAGCATACATATAATGATTTTCATGGAGGAAGCTTATCAATAAGCTCTGAAAGCAAAAGAAGAACAAAATAAATAGAATTTTAAAAAATATATATATTTTGCCAAGAAGAGGATAATCCCCTCCAATGAGGGGAATAGGTGGATTTAATAAAAATAGAAGTGGGTTTAACACTACTAGAGGATAATTATGGTTCAATGCTTAGGGTTTCAGGATTAGAGTTTAGTGTTAAGAGTTTATGGGTCAAGGTTTTGGGCTTTGGGTTTAGGGTTTGATGTTTAGGGTTTAAGGTTCATGATTTTGAATTTTATGTTTAAGGTTTAGTATTTAATATTAAGGGTATAGTGTTAAGGTTTTATAGTTTAGTGTTAGGATTTAGGATTTTAGGCTTATGATTTGGGATTTAGGGTTAAGGGTTTAAATTTTAGGTTTTATAGCTTAAGGTCTAGGGTATAAAGTCTAGGGTTTAAGGTTTGTAAGGTTCTATGTTTAGGGTCTAGGTTTCAGGGTTTAGGTATTATTGTTTTGGGTTTAGGGATAATTTATTAAGGTTAAGTGTTCAAGGTTTAGGGTCTTTAGGGTTTAGTTTTAGGGTTATGGGTTATTATCTATATTTGTGTCTGGTATGAGTGATTTTATCATGAATACAGGAATATGTCATGTATGAGTGACAACATACCTACATGTATTATTAGGTATAGGGTAGATGTAGTGTTTGAATGACTATATCATTATTATATGTATGTTATAGGTTGAATGCTACAAGCTAGCCATTTATGCATATTGATAGACCCAATGATTAAAAAATTCACAAATTATTATAAATTAATCTTGAATACACCTTTAATCCTTTTACACAAATGTTCATAGTCATTCCTTTATTTATATAGGTTAGAATGATCCCTATCCTTTCAAGATATGGCTTAGCCAATGCCCCCTATCCTTTCTCTATATAGGTGATAACTCAATATTATGGTTTATAGATAGAGGTTTAAAATTTATAAATTCAAGGTTTAAGGTTTATGGTTGATAGTCAAAGATTCATAGATTAGGGTTTAGTGTGTAGGGATTAGCGTTTAGGGTTCAAGTTTTAGTGTTATGGCTTAGGGATTATAATTTAGGGCTCATAATTTATATTTTATGCTTAAAGGTTTGGGATTTATGGTTTATGGCTCAAGGGATAGAGTTTAGATTTTAGGTTTTGGGGATCGATGTTTGGCATTAGGATTTTGGGTTTATGGTTTCACACTTAGGCTTTAGAGTTTAGTGTATAAGGTTCAGGGTTTTGGTCTTAGAGGTTTGGTTAAGGGTTTAGGGTTTGTAACTTAGTGTTTAGTATTTAGGGTTTGGTATTTAGTGTTTGGGGATTAGAGATTAAGGTTTAGGATTTTGTAATATCCCCTTTCAGTAGGGAATACCTAAACACAAATAGCTCTGAACAAAGATACAATTTTGCAGAATAAATTCAAGTAAACAATAAGCCACAGTAAATCTCTTAACTGCCAAATCACTAATCTTATTATTTGTCCAGATAGTTACAATAGATGTCTTCAGTTATTCAGATAAAATAATATCAAAATATAGTCTTAAAACCCTTGTCCTTTGCAAATCTAGTAAGGAAACCTGAATTCTGGAAGGTCTCGGCCTTCCTGTGTCAACACACAGACGCTGACGTCGGTTATACTACCGTTGTTAGTCGACTAGGCGTTGTTAACCTGCTGATGTCGGTCTATGTAGATCTTTCTCTGCCGATGTCAGTCTCTGTGCAAACCTGTACGGATTTGTACGGCTTCATACAACCACCAATAAATTACACCCTATTTGTAGGACCTCTGATATGAAGATATATGACTCTAATACAGAATATCTCTATCTATATAACCTATTTGAATCAAAACATAAAGAAATAAATTCCTGTAAACCCTTGTGATAGCTTCTACATGAAGTTATCTCTCAAAAGACCTGAAATACTGTGATAACCTCTATATGAAGCTATCTCTCAAATTGGCAATAGATCAGCTGATATTTCATAGCCTCTGAATCACACACAATGAAGAGTTGACATTCTCTACTGCAAATGGAATCCTGGAACCCTTGGCTCAGTCTTCACAGAAGAATTCTTCAAAATAAATAATCAATAATCAATGGCTAATCCAAACTCTCTCCCATGAGAAACCCTTATACCCTCCAAAGGTGTGCTTGCTAAAATTAGATTTCCTCAAATTAGAACTTGGGTTTCTTAAATTAGAATTCCTCAAATTAGAACTTGGGTCTTAAAATTAGACCAATTCTTAAATTAGAATTAGGGTCTTAAAATTAGACCAACTAATTAATAATTAATTATTAATTAGACCAAATAATTAATATTTGATTAAATCAATCAAATATTAATATCTCCCTTAATTCATATCCAAAAAACCCAAACAAAAAGGCAAGCCCAGCTCCATCAAGACCCTCTATCCATCCCATCAGCCTATGAAGGTCGCATAATAGGCTAATCCTCAACTCTGAACATGTCAACTCAAAAGGGGACATGACAGATTTGGGGTTTAATTTTTATGGTTTGGGGTTTAGAGTTTTAGGTTTAGGGTTTAGGGTTTAGGGATTTAGGTTTAGTGTTTAAGGTTTTGGGTTTTCAATTTTTTATTTGGGTTTAGAATTTTGGTTTAGGAGTTAATGTTAAGGTTTATGAATTATGGTTTATGGTTTTAGGATTGGGGTTTAGGGTTAACGATTTACATTTACATTTTAGGGTTTAGGATTTAGGATTTTAGGTTTATAGTTTGGGTTTAGGGTTTAAGGTCTAGGGTATAAGTTATAGGGTTTAATTTTTTAATTTTATATGTTTGGGGTCTATAATTTAGGGTTTATGGATTGTTTTTTGGTTTAGGGTTAATTTATTAGGGTTCAAGGTTTAGGGCTTAGGGTCTAAGGTTTAGGTATATTATTTAATGTTTATGGTTTATATTTTATGGCTTAGAGTTTTGGATTTAGGGTTTAGGTTTCAATGTTTATAATTTAAGGTTTAGTGTTTAGGGTTAGGGGTTTTGAGTTGTAATAACCTCACAGGGTTAGATAAAGAAACATGTAAAAAATTTAATTAAACACATATACCAAATATAGATTACACCACGAGAAACTACAAAGACCATAATAAATACAAAGGGTGATAATATCAACAAGCATAAAAGATCACATAATACTAATCTCTAAAATCTTGAGAGTACACATCACAATGTGAATATAGAAACTAATCACATTAACACTAAAATAGATATAATAAATCTATAACCATCACTGACCAAATACAATAATAAGTAACTATAACTCTTCATGAAAATATTTAATGATAAGTGCAATATAATATAATGTACACATATTGATACATGGTTCCCCCAGAGCATAGTTTTTGAACTCAAGAATATGTGACAATTGCAAGTGTCATCTCAATAAGTAATACTATTGTGAGGAAGGAGATCATTATCTAAGATATTTTTCACACCAACCATAGACCAATGATCCCTCACTCTAATCTCATTAAGAAATGGCCCTCCCTTTACAAATGAATAGAAAGTGACGGTATTGAAATCCATAGAGACAATCAAGTACATGTGTGTTGTATGATTTTAAACTAAACATGAAGTGTATCATAGAAATCTATTCTAGTATAAGATATCACATAAATATGTGAATCACACTCATAAATGGATAATGTCTCACTAAACATACTTTGACCCAAAGTTTTAGAAATAATAAATAGTAATGATCTAGATCAATCAATTTCATGTACACCACTTAATAAAATTGTTTTTATCTGTTATTGTGAGACTAGTAAGCTAGTGAAGTCCATATCACTCAATTCATATCAGCAATGCAGATTGGTCAAATACAATTCAACCACAAGATTCATTTAATTTACATCCTACATAGAAAATACATCATATAGTATGTTATACATAGGAGTAACCAAGCATACACTTATTCTATCAATGCATTAATTAATCTTACATTAATTTTTATCTCATACTAGAAATAATGACTACAATCGATAACACTTGGGTAAAATACATATAACTATAGATTTCAACTACGACAATTTATTTTCAAACATACTACACTTATGATAACCCATATTATTAAAGTTTAGTATTCTAAGACCTAACTACTTTTTTTCTCAAAATAGTCATATAAAGTAGTCTTAAAATCATGGAAATATAAGCATTTTATACAGTAATCATATATAACGAAGCAAGTCATAGTTCTCATAGAACACAATATCATACCGACATGACATTTGTTAAACTCTCAAAGATTGCATGCATGTATACATAAAGTCTTACCAATAGTTATAAAACACATTATCCACAATAATAACTAGCATGTATACAATAAACCAATCAAATGTAGTATGATTTTAGGCAAAATCATTACAACATGTACCATCTAGGTACAACATATTTTTATACTATAATATCTTATGATATCTCATACTATCATAGATTCTCAACTACATAAATATACATAACCAAACATATAATTTCAAGAATCCAATGATCTATATAGATAAAAATATCAATCAAGTATGGGGTTATACCATCCAGACATACCCTGAGTTTAGACTGCCAACTAGCATTCAAAGCAACCTGACAGTGATCATGCATCATGATGCACCATTATATACTAAATATAGCTAAGCATTTATACATATTAAAAATCTCATAACATGAACTGCACTCAAGTATTCAATGCAAAACACATGTAACAACAGTCAATAAATCATTTGTAGAGAAATTACATAAACCTATTATGTCATTCATTTATACCTCTCGTTTTATTTTTTATAAGATTGTTCCAAAAGATTATAGTTTCTAGTTTATGAGAACTTAAAGACTTACTCAAACTATATTTTATAAGTACAAAACCTATGTACAAGTATTATGCACCATAAGTAGTTATTCCAAAGTTATGAAAATATTGAGCCATTATTCATTTATACTTTAAAATAAGAGCTCCCTAAAGGCATTAAAACTCTATTTGAATATCTCAAAATAGATACTTATCTCTAGATAATGAAGACCCATGTCAATTTATAGATATGCATCTTCTGTGAAATGCTAATTTTAGGAGCCTAAGACTTGGTGCAATTTCACAACTCTCAATTTCTTTTTTTTTAATTGTTACAATATTTAATTTTGTTTTCAGCTCTTTAAAGAAATGATCTTCTAGATTTGGTGTGAAAATCCCCAGTATTATGTTTTAAGAGACTCGATGCTTAACTTTGGCTAGGATAAAAATAAAACATAGTATAAGCTTTGTTATACCATCATTTGAATTATATTATACTTTGCCATATAACTTGGGCAATTTATACAGCTAACAACATATCATGTCAAACTATATAGCATGTTAATACAATCTGTTCATTATTGTTTTACATTTTTATATTTCTTGTTTTTATATATCATTTAAACTATATTATACATCATACAGTTTTACTTCGCATATAAAATTTAATTATAAGAAACACAGCTTAAGAACTCTCCAATTAAACTATTACTGTATATATCCAAGTAAGTCAACTTAATTAGGTAAAATATTTATAATAATAATTGTACAAAAATCATTACACAAGTAAAAATACTTCTTATACTACAACAACAGCTTACATAGCAAATTTGTACACAAATCATTCTATACTCATCTAATATTTAAAATTTAAGATATAAGTTGATGGTATAGGCTTCACTTGACAATTAAATAATACACAAATCGCTACATATAAATTGCTTGGTATTTAGGTTAATGAACACCCAAAATCAGATCCATTATCCTGAAGTGACACCTTTATAAAGGCAGTGACTTAAATATTAATATTATATAAAAAAATTGGTCAAATCTACCGGAATATTATATGAATTTTTATAGATTGGGATAAATATAGCATGATGATGCTTCAACAACATTTCTATGCTTAGTAGAAAATTATTTTGACTCGGTTCATATTAACTCAGAGATATGGCAACTTCTAAATCCAATTTTAGAGATGTCTTCTAGTCATTTACTAGTAATATTGAGTTCTTTTTTTCCCTTTTCCTAAATTTTACACAATAAAATAATGGACTGGGAATATTATCAGAAGTTATGGCATCGCTACTATAGAGGTAATTCCCCAAAACTCAACAATCCTAGTTTTATTTGCCAATAAACATATAATGGCGACTTAACCTTTTATTTATAGAAAGATGTAATAATAATGATTTATGTCATTGGAAAAATTTAACAATAATTATATATTGAATTGCATGACTTACAACCAACTTTAACAGAAAACAAAGAAATAGGTGATGCCAACATACAAAGAATATGACAACTCAAATGATAAAATATGGCATTGCAGTGATGACACTTAAGATATTTATACTATAGCTACTTGGTGTCATTCATAGTATACAATGACTAATCATTCAGGTTAACAATAAGGGAGTATTATAGCGATGATTTAATATCCATTTTATGGAAATTACTTAATTGTAAATGAAAAATCTAGATAATCATGGCGATACCAAAACTAAGTTAGTCATTTCATATAGTAAATTTTTAGGATGCCTATATAGAATAATTTTTGCTATATTGAATACCTTTGAGCAACATTAATCCAAATAATGTCTAATATATTAATGCTTTTAATGGTACTTTGGCGTAATTGGCTTAGAGAGAAGAATTGCTCAGTTAGACTAGATTTATTCTCCGTTGATCATCTATAATTGTTCTGATATTGTGTTAAGAACAAAACCAACAGAGGACAAACAATCAATGAGGACTTTATTAAACTGCAACACCCATCTAGGTGGATCAAACTATATCACAAATCCATAATCTCTTCCTAAAATTCTGAGTGGGGAGTATGTATATATATATATATATATAGCTAGGGAGCGATTTTGTTGGTTGCATCAAGTCTGAGATGGAAGAAAAGTATATCCATCGACATAATTATTAGGCATATCTTTTTTTTTATAACTAAGCAAAATCTAAACTTTTAAACTCATATCCCATGCTAATATTATCTAAGACAATTTAGTTTTATTCAAATCGCTATGTTATACAGCTTCTATGAGTCATAATATGGAATATTGGTTTCTGTTGAATCACTGTGATAACAAATTATAAGGTCATTTGGTACAACTATTTGATATGTTAATTTATCACAGATTGCCTACAGTCCATATTTGTTCAAACCACTCAGAAGTTATGTATTTAGTTTCATAATAATATTAAAACTTTTATATATATATATATATATATATATATATATATATATATATATATATATAAATATAAATATATAAATATATAAATAAAAAACAGATCAATTAAAATATTGAGAAATTTGAATACACTACTTACTTGACAATAAAGTATCCTAACCTTCCTAACATGTCGCTTTCTCCCCACGCCCCTCCTTATTCCTTCCCCCACCGTCTCTTCTTATTTTCCTTTTTTTAAATATTGAAGTCTCTTACTTTTAAAGATCTTTTATTGTTTTTTTTTTTTCTTTTTAAGGATTATTTTTAATTTAATTCCTCTTTATTTTATTTTATTGATTTGTTACCTTATTTATTTATTTGTTTTATTCCTCATTTCTCTAATCATATTTAATTTTAAACTTTCCCTTAAATTTAAATATTTCTTTTTTCTTTTTTTATTCTTATTAGAATATATTTATTAATATTTGCCAATTAGATTAGCATGTTAGATTGGTCTAATGATATTTAAATCAATAAATCCTAATTTTTAGTCCAATTAAGCAAGACATGTTTCTAATGGCATCAAAAGGACATACACGAAGGATGAATTTTAAAAAACCAAAAAAACTATGCTAACATCCATGAATAAAATGGATATCATGCAAACACTTTAGACGAGTTTCAAATAACCAGTAAGTTAAACCAATCATGAACAAGCAATTCAAAATGCAAATAGTATTAAACTCACTAGACTAGATATTTCCTTATGCATCTAACATAAGTTATTTATGCAGTATATGCAAGGTTTTTGACAACTCTCTATCGACCTCTGACGTCTCCATGTATGTCACCCTCTTTGATGATGCTCTCCCTCCATCATACTTGGAGGGATAGGTTATCCTACATCCACCCTATAATAAAATAGGTACTTAGACCATAATAATGTTGATATGCATTCATCATAAAATATAACTGTAATGATAAATAATCATGATCATAAAGTAAACATATACTTACAGCTAACTCATAACAGCGTGATCATGTAACCTAAACAATATTGTACTACCCTATAACAGTGTATATCTAATCTTAATTAAAAAATAATCAAATCTAAATTTGCCAACCATAAATATCCACAAATAATCTAACAAATTTTCTTGGTGAGGAATTAGGATGTAACATCCTTTCCCCCTAAAACTATTCATTGTCCCCAATGACTCCATAAGTTATGAATTAATAACATTGTTTAGCAAAGCAAAAACATGATATAAAATATCAAATTAAACAAATAAATGAAAATTTTACCTACAGAACTCAACATAGTTCCTTCAAATTATATTATTTTTAGAGTACTAGTCCCACAAGACCCTACTCAAAGACATATCTCTATTACGCAAACATGGTTGTGAGTATTACTTACTCTAATTGGTTATGTCATGACCACCTCGAGGTCTAGAACCGTTACGACCAACCTATATACTATAGGATTGACTGCTTAAATTACCTTAAAGGGTCCCACATATTTTAATGAAATTTCACTGACTTCTCAATAACACATAAAATCATCATACAAGTCAAAACAAATGACCATGGATATTTCTACAAAATCTTCCATGCCATATGCAAATATCTCTAACTTAGAGAGTGTTTTTCTCATTCTAGAGAAAAATAATTCAAGGAACCTAAGAAGAATAATGTATATAAGTTAATACCACTACTCTACATAGATTCCGATAAGTATAACATGTTAATACTATCCATATTCCATGGAGCCTTGACAAGGATGGTGATGAATAGAAACTGAAAATATTTCATTTTCAATGTATACCAAAATCATGGAATATTCATCCACAATATCAATGTGTATGATCATATGACTAAATTTAAGAAGTTCTACCTGTTAAATCTATTTGTCAAATCCAACTCAATAAAAAATGAGTTAATGTGAGGCTAAGTAGGATATCATCATATTGTTTAAAACTAACGTTCCTAATTCACCACTCTTCCTTCAGTTCTCCACAACTCAATGATCTCTAAAAAGTGTACAAGGATCAATGAACCACAACTCTATACTAACAGATCATAAAAATTAATACTACATGCTAAATAAATCTAGATGTATCATTGTACATTCAAGAGAAATCATCCAATCAATCCATAATTGTATTAATATTGTTTTTTTCATTTTTTTTCATTTTTTCTGTCCTTTTTTCACTTTCTCAAGGGATTTATTTATAAATTTTACTCCCCCTCAATTATTACACTCCACTTCATTGATGCAATTATCTTTTGGGCTGTAACCAATAAAAAATTACAACTTTTTTTCCTAAATGTTGAGCTTAAAAAAAATGTGATGTCACTGCCTTAGATTGTAAATCTTTCCTATAATTTTCAAACATGTGTGAACTAAGTCTATTAGTTTTGTTTACACTTTTACATGTGCATCATTTATGGTAAAAATTTTACTTTTGTTTTCAAAAAAAAAAGTCTTGTCACTTTTATATCTTTATTTTAAATTTCCTTTTCTATATTTAGACATATTATAATTTACTCATTAATACAATTTAGAATACAAAACTAATAATTAATAGTAATAATATTTTTTCTATATCAATTTATAATATTATAATTACAAAATCAACCATTCAAACATATACATGACCAACTATTTCTAATATACATTTCTTATAATATTCTACTTTCAATTATTTAATTAAATATTATAATTTTTAATATTATTTAGAATTTAAGACAAGGATTAACCTTTACTTAGTGCTTATTAATTTATAATTTTTTTTACATAAAACATATATTTAATTTTAAACATATATTTATTATTTATAAATTATGTTTTGTTTTGTTTTATTAATAAATAGGAAAACCATTTGATATATTTAAATTAATTAATTTAATATTTTGTCCTTTTTAAATAATTAAAAATAAATAAATAAATAGAATATTTTGACCCAATAAAATTATATTTGTTAGATAATTTATACTAACATATTTTAATAGTTTTTATGGATTAACCATCATACTCATATCTCAAGCTCTTTATTTTCACTTATTGCTAAACATTTAAATTACTTGTATATTTAATACATTTTGGTGTTTATTTATGTTAACTTATGGATAATCCATGGGAATAATCTATTTTATTCCTTTTCTCACAGAAAACTTAGTTTCGTGTTGCATTAGCACTATAAAGGTATTTGAAATACATTTTTATATAAGTTATCGAATAATACTCAATTTTTTATTTTCTTATAAAATTGAATATCATTTTTAGAAACTCGATAAATGGAAATATAAATGTTTTGACCTCATTATTATTATTATTATTATTATTATTATTATTATTATTATTATTATTATTATTATTATTATAATAATAATAATAATAATAATAATAATAAAGTTTTTAAGGTCTATGATGTAAAGTAGCATCTTAGTTATGGTTTGTAAGGAAACTTACAATTTATGGGACCACCTCATACTCCCATCGTAGAAAGGTACCTTACTTTACTACGAATATGAAACAATCTTTACCCCCTGTAAGATTTGACCCTATGACCTCCCTCCCAAAAGCACATGTTCTTCACCATTAAACAACATATCTCACCTAAATAAACACTGAGTAACTTATTTAACATTTATTTTTTAAAAATCTTTGCATACAAAATTAAGATGATACCTAATTAAATGTTGATTCATCTAAGTCTGCATCTATCTATGCATCTACTTATATTAATACTCACTCCTCCTACAGAGACTTGGCGCTAAGAGCCCTTATTCCTTCCATATTTTATTTTTTATTGAAAATTTTATTCGCTTCCTTCTTCTCCTCTGGATATCAGGAATGATCTTTCATATATTGTGGATCTTTCTTCCAACCATATTTCCAAATCGTTGTATCCTTTCTCTTTCAGCATATGCTCGATCCTTTCAAGGGCTATCCTCCTCAACTCATCTGTAGCCTTCAGAGTGGCATCTGCAATATGATTTTTGACATTGTCCTCTACGGCTTGAAATCTCTTGACAAATTCTTTGACATTGTTCCAAAACTTTTTAAGAAAATTTGCAATAACATCCACCATGTTTTTCACTGCTTCAACTGCGCTTTCCCAGAAACTTTGGACCTCCATCATCACCCATTTTGAAAGAGAATTAATGCCAGCAACAACAAAGTTCCATATCTGCTCGGCTTCTTCAGGTATAGAAGTTGAGAAAAAATCAGCAATATCACTGAAAACATTACGAGCGCCACATGCTCTCACATTGTGAAGCTCAATAAGAGGAGCAGTGTATCCGTATCCTCCTTGTAAATACTTCAATCCTTGATGTTGTACGTTCAGCCCAAAATAAGAATACAAAGCATGGTCATGTAATGTCACTCTCTTGGAAAACTCAATGGATTCCTCAGCCAGCCTAATTTGATCCATCTCCATTGTTAAAATTTTATCTTGTAAAACAAAACCAATAGAAATGCCTCACAGCACCATTGAAATTGGATGATATTTTTTTGGAAGAGATGTCCACAATTTATAGATAAGCCCACCCGATTATAAAAATCTCCATCTCTTAAAAGTAAAGAATTAAAAAGATTAATTGGATCGTGAATGGTGGACACATCGTAGACGAGCACGATAGAAAACGGACAGTTTGGGATTCTTTAATCTTATTTTCACGATGTTTCTCAATTTTAAAAGAGTGGTGATGCACTTTTATATCCCACTAACAATGATATTATTAAAGAAACTACTTTTTTACCCAGTGAAGGCAGGTATATACTCTTCACCACACATATAAGATTCCCATCTATCCATGCTATGGAAAACTATTTAAATTTGTTTTAACCCATATTCTGTTACACCTATTGTTAATGGTGCAAGTGATGATACACGATTATTTCTCACTAATGTCATTATTAATCGCACCATGTCAAGTAGAGAATTAAATAAATGTGTGAAAATAATTGTTCCTAAGATTTTTTAAATACCTATTTATCTGAGATACGTTTCACTTAAATATTTTCTTCTCAGTGGGGCCAATTTTTTCTGGAGAGTTATAATTGAGGGAATGATTTCACTTTTCTTGAAGTGAGGGGAGTAGTTAACTAGAGTTTATCGTCGTTTTATTTATTTTAATTAAATTTGATTTAAATATTTAAATTAAATTATATATATATATATATATATATATATATATATATATATATATTTTAATGAGATGTGAGTTATTTGGTAAAGTGATTTGGTTTTTTAAAGTATTATTTAAGTTCAAATTTCAGTTTCGTATTGAAGGTTAATTGTGACCAATTGTTAATATTCTTGGACCGATTATGATCGTTTATTGGTATTCTTGGACCAGTTATAATTGTTACTGGTAATTCTAGTACTTGTGGTAGATAATCACTTAGAGATCTAGGTCTCCAATTGTATCCCAAACCAATTAAAATTTCAGTAAATAAATAAATAAAATAAAGATCCCACCAAAACCATCTGTCATATATATTTTGTATTTGATTGGTTAAAAAATAGAGTTTGAAAGGTCATGTAGTCTTATACAAAGGAGAGAGCAAAAAATAAATTGT
>JARHVA010000402.1:3800000-3837500 GCA_037957365.1 Torreya grandis | reverse complement strand
GATGAAACAACAAATTTTGAAAATATAAAAAAGTAGTTAAAATGATCAAAAAAGAAAATTAACAGACACTAAAACTAAAAATTTTGCTAAAAGTGTTAGCAAATAGGTTTAAATATTTCCCCAAAATGGTGTTTAATAATCCATTGCTTCCCCCTCAAGGGGAGAGTCATAATTTTTCTAGACGAGTGGACCCGCAAAAGGAAGAAATGATTATAAGGAGGTCGATGAATCTGATTGTTATCTCATGTGATGCTTATTTCATTTTCTATGTCTCTTGTACTTAGATTAGACATGATTGATATGAATTTCATCCATAGACACTCCTTTTATTAGTATTGATGTGATATATTTTGACTCAATGATGTGATGATCATGATGTTTTTTAGTTTGATGATTGGATCGGATAGATAGAGATGTTTGATTGTAGCATTGACATGTGATTAAACCTTTTTGAGACTTGAATTTTAATATTGTACATTATAGTATGCATCATAATCTAGAAAGAACCATGATAACATTCATTTGTCAAAATACATAAAATTTTGAATTCAAAATGAAAATGTATACAACTTAAAACAAGATATGGAAAATCAAGCTTTAAATTTAGAAAATAATGCACTTAAATAAATTTTAATTTAGATACAAATGTTTACAACTTAAAATCATGATATGAATAATCAAGACTTAAGTGAAAAGTATAATGTACTAAATCAAGGTGATTGAGTAACAAAACAACATATCGATAAGCAAACAAATAATTAACACACAAACATATAAGAGAAAGTAAATAAATATTCAATTCAAAAAGTAATGTGTGTGACAATAAAAAATTACTCTTTGCGACAAAGGGTATTAAAAAATAATCATTACAAAGCAAAGAGGAGTAAAACATTAAGAAAGAGTGGCAAAACTAACTCCAAATTCTACATGAAAGTGGATGTTTCCTACATGGGCCTATGGAGTTTAGGATAAATGTAGTTCTACCATGGATTGGGAAAGAATAAAAGTGATGACAAACTGAGAAGAAAAATTATAGATGAAAAATAAGAAAGTTGACTCATAAAATGGTGACAATGTATAAGGAATAGACTTTCCAAAATGGCAAGAGATATGCTCATAAAATGTCAAGAACATGGGATAATGGATGGTCGAGCTGACCTTCAAAAATTGATTTCTACCTACATAGTCCAATTGGACCTCAAGACATTGTATTTCGACTATAAATTGGGCATAAAAAAAAGATAATTATGATTAGGTATAATAAAATGAATGTTTGAGATGGAATGGTTAAAATCACAAAATGATGAGAGCCTAAAAATATGAGCTCAAAGCATGAAATTAACTCTCAAAATGGTGAGAGTGTAGCTTAAAATTCTCACAAAATTATGAGATTATGGGAAGTTGGCACCACTTTTGAGATGTCATACTCATGAAGAGATGAAAATCAAATATCAGTTACTTCAGGATGTGCTAACTAACTACAAGCAACTGGAAATCCAAGTTCAAGTAACATGATGACAACTAATCAATATTGTCATATTAAAAATGGGTATAGATAGATAAACTCTGGGATATGGAACCATGTAATTTTTGGGGGTTTTCTACATAAGGGAATATTTGGATGTTTAGGCTTTTTTAAATATTAGAATTATTTTGGGATTTTTGGAATAGGATATAAACAAGAGTATTTTGACCAAAAAATATACAATTAATCAAAACAAAATATTCCAAAAACACCTATCAAAGGAAAAGAGGATCATGGGTGCATGAACTTAATAGCAAACATGAAACATGAAAGTGTTGTCCATACGTAGCACTCAATAACAAATTAAAATAGGATACAAACTCTTATCTTGTAAAAAAAAATTGGGATGCAATGGGGGTGAATGATGGAATGGAGACATGAATGGGTAGGAACTAAAGGGAATGATAAAAGTCATACAAGCCAAAAAATCATGGCATTCCCTATTCTGACATAAATCATTTTGTATTTTTGATCTGCTCCTCTTTAGGGTTACTCTAATTCACCTGTTGTCCCTGTATAATTTTATTTTGATCAGGTTGGTAATAGGAAAGGGAGGTGATGAATAGTGAAAGGATGGCCCCAATAAAAAGATCTCAAAGGATATAGATGATAGAATATAATAGAGATGCCCCCAAGAAGGAACACTTATAAATAAGAACATAACACCTCAAACATATAAACACTTAATATGAATAATGTCCATGGAATCATCTATTTTATAACCCTCTGGAGTAGTCAACCTATATGTAAAAAACCAATAATTAGTTTTAACAATGAAGGGGACCAACCAATTTGGTTTGAACTTATCTTTCTTTTCCCATTTAGCATTAGCATTCGTTTTATTTTTCTTAACACCATATCACTGAGCTCAAACTCTTGACATATAATGTGCTTGTTATAACCTTAGCATAGCCAATTCTAATAGGATTTGAGGTGATTAAGGGTGACTAAGCATTTCTTATCTAGAACCTCTAATTTTGCTAATCTGGCCACTCATTAGTCTTATTCATCAAAAATATCATGAAGTGAGATGCAAAAGTGGGGTAGCTCAATATCAATAGGAAGAATTTATTCTAATCCATAGACCACGAAATAGGGAGTTACACTAGTAGGGGTGCAGATATTGGTACGATACAACCACAATGTTAGGAATATTTTCAAATACCAATCGTAGATAAATTCATTGATAGCATTTTTTAGGATTTTTATAATTGTTTTATTGGATGCTTCACCTTAACCATTACCTTGAGGGTAATAAAGAGTGGAAAACTTAGCATTGATATGGAAATCATAATACATGACTACAACATCTTTATTTTTAAAGGATGTGTTATTATCTAAAATGATGGTGGTGGGGATGCCATAACAACAAATGATGTGGTTCAGGATGAATTTCTCTATATGTTTATTGGTTATGTAATTGAGAGGGATTGCCTCTACCCATTTAGTGAAATATTTGGTAGTAGTAATGATATGCTTGTGGCAATATGAATAAGTAAGGTTAATCTTTCCTATGATATTAATCCCTATGCTGAAAATGGCCAAGGAGTTGTTATTGATTGAAGTGTTTGTGCTAGAGTATGAATTAGATCACAATGTTTTTGAAAAACTAGACATTTATTAACATAATCACATGCATTTGAATCCATAATAGGCCAATAATAATAGTATGAAGGATATGTTTGGGTAGGACCATACTGCTAGTGTATGCCCCACAAATCCCTTCATGAACTTCTCTAAGCACTAAGTCAAATTCTCTCGTATTTAAACAATCAAGAAGAGTTACATCGTAACCCATATGATAGATCATGTTTCTAATTATGGTGTAATGAGAAGTGATTTGGATTAAGGATTTTGTTTGGTTATGGGATTGATCAGGTGGAAGGATTTGATCGTGAAGATAATAATAGATGTCAGTGTACCAAGGGGAATTGAGACCAGCAATGACACATATCATCTCGAAATCTAAATAGTCATATGTTAGAATAATAATATTTTTAATTATAAAATGATAATATTTGATAAAAGGAGTAAGTGCAATCATGAAGCCAATATTAGCCATGGCATCTAAAAATTTATTGTTGACTCCAAGAACTTGTTCAAACTGAATGGCTTTAAATTTGAGTTTGAGAACACCTTTCATGCCTTTGTAAGCACAAGTTTTTCATCCTTTATCTGATATTGATTTATGTCTTGATTGGTAATGATATTTTAATAACTATTTACTTGTAAATGTTTAATATTCCATTGTACTGTAAGATGTATCCCAATAAGCAAAGCCTCATTTTCAGCAATGTTGTTAGTACGTGGAAATTCAATGTGAAAAACCTTAGGAATATTATCTCCTTATGGCATGATGAATAATATTCTTGTTCTTGATCTATGAAATGTGAAAGAGACAAAAAAAAAAGATCCATTATTTAACTTCATCTATATTCATAATAGACTCATCAAGAAAGTGCATTGTAATAGGAGTAGAATCTTGGAGGTGTCTTGTATAGTTGATTAGCTAATACTTGACCTTTGATAGATTTCTTATGTGTATATTCAATATCAAACTCACTAATCAACGAAACTCATTTAGCCATTCAACTAGTAAGAGTTCCTTTTACTAATATATATTTCAAAGGATCCACTTTGGCAATCAACACGGTCTTATTATTTAGCATAAAATGTATAAGATTCTTGGAAGTAAAAACTAATGCAAGACAAGTTTATTCTATTAGAGTATATTTTTAGTCATAAGATACTAATATTCGACTCAGATAATAAATAAATATTTCATTCCCTTGATCATTATGTTGAGTGAGGAGTGTCATCAAAGCATTAATAGTGGTGGAAATGTACAATAACAAAGTTTCCTCGGCATTGGTAGAACAAGTACTAGAGAATTTTCTATGTATTGATTAAGTTTCTCAAAAGCTTCTTGGAATTCAACATTCCATTGAAATAAAATGCCCTTTTTATAAAATATGTGTAAATGGATGACAAAAATCAGCAAGTTGTGAAATGAAGCATCTAATAACTTAGATCTGACCCTGAAGGCTGTGTATTTTTTTTCAAATTGGAAAGAAGTGACATCTCAATAATATTTTGAATTTTCGATAGATCAATTTCAATGCCCCTATTAGATACAATGAACCCTTAAAAAAAATTATGTGTAATCTTAAAACACATTTCTTAATGTTAAGTTGCACTTTATATTCATGAAGCCTTTCGAATATTCATCTCAACACTTCTAGATGGTGTACATGAGTTTTAGAGTTGCCAAAAATTTCATCAGCATAGTCTTCATCAATATCATGTATAATACCATGAAATATAATAGTCATTTCTCATTGATATGTATCTCCAACATTTTTCAAGCCAAATGGCATGACTTGATAATAAAATGTTCCCCAAGGAGTTGTGAATGTTATTTTTGCTTAGTCTTCTAGATTAATCTTGATCTAATTATAACCAAAAAAGACATCCATTAGAGATAACATCTTATAAACTATTGTAGATTTCCACAATCATATCTATATTAGGTAATGGAAAATCATCTTTGGGACATGTTTTTCTAAGATTTCTAAGATTTATGTAGATCAGATGTCGACTCATTTTTTACAGACTCGAATAATGTTAGAAATCTAATATGTATAGGGAATAGGTTTAATAAAATCCATTGTAAGTAATTATTATAGCTCTGCTTTGACAAAAATGATAGTTCATGGATGCATATTTCTTAGCTTATGGTTAATAAACTTGGCATCTTGGTGCATGACCAAATGATGGACTGCCAATGAAGGAACTAGACTAGTCATATCTGAATATGTGCAAGAAAATAAATATATGAACTTTGTTAGAATGGAAATGATCAATTCATGTTCCTCTAGAGTGAGAGATGCACCAAGATTTATTATCTTAGGATCATCACATGTACCAATATTTACTTGTATCATGTCTTATACAAGAAGAGTGGATCCATCATCTAGAATCATAGGAAAATAAGGCAATTGATCATTGGACTCTAAATGAGGGCTCTAAAATTGACCCATGTATTAAGAATCAAAATCATTCATCTCAAGAAATAACAAATGAGCTACTAAATGTGGATTCTTTAAGACCATGCACTCAAATTTGATCTTCAAGATTGATTTAAGCACTAAATTACAAGCATGGACTTATGGACCCTTAGGCTTCTTATGAAGGAGAGTGAACTTCCCCATCCAGTGGTGCCTAAAATAGGTTTTAACAAATGGATTTATCTTTTTATTTACATTTTCCCTGATCCAAAAGCACCTTAGAGAGGTTTTCACTTAAAGATCTTGATGTTTCATTTTTATTTTGTCTAAGAAAGTTTTCTTGCTTCCCAAAGTAGGCATTAGGTTCCAAAGTGTATATAATTCCATTATCATGGCCACCTATCAATAAACTCTCTTAGTCCTATGAACTCTAAAATATCTTCTTCATTTGAGAACTCATCAAGTATAATATCTTAGTCTTGTTGTTACCAATAAATAAGGTCAAGACAATGGAGTGTAAGGGGAAGGGTTAAAATAAAGTAAATAGTCAGAATAGATTGTGAGTTGAATATATTAGTATTGTAAATCTCATCTTAGATTATATAATAGGAATCGGTGTTGCTTTGGGAACATCATTGTTTAACACAAAATTTGAATCGCTTTCAGGATGTGCGGGAAAAACCCTAGGTGATTTTTATCTAAGACCTTATTTATTTGAATGTTTTGCAGGAGGAATAGGGTCTATTCTAACTTGTTCTTTTTCCCCCAAACCCTTTATAAGTGTGATGAGACATAATTCTATTTGGGTTGGGGTACTTTTTTCTCTAAAAATAAGGAGTAAAATCCTCATTATACAGCCATGATTCATCTTCTTGCTTCAAATGTTCTTGACTGGATGTTTTTCTTGGGATGAACAAAAGAGACTTCTTAGGATAATATTTCACCTTCTTCTTGAGCCATTCCATCTTGGGCCTACCATGGGATTTTGATGATCTAAGTAGTTTGGAAACATGAAAGGCTTTTTCAATGGTATGTGTGTTAGGGCCTTTACCATGATTATTAAAGTAAGAGGAGTTTAGTGAGGGAAAGGGTGATTTTGAAGAGGAAACAAGGGTACTAAAATCTAGGTAATTAGACTCTAGTGGATTAGATATCATTTGTTTGTCATTTTTATGGCATGGTCAGTAATATGAAAATAATAATATTAACAACCCTCTACTTCTATATGTTTATTGTTTTGATAGGATTGTAGATCCACAGGAATAATGACCTCTATTCTATAATGAGAAAAGGTGATACATTGATAGAGTGCAGAGGGAACTAGATGCACCTAATTAATCTATGGATGACCAAGAAGGAGATTATACAGCAAATTAATATTAATTACATGGCTCAAGGTACCATAGATAATAGGCCCAACCTGGATGGGCAAGGAAATTATACCTATTGATTATCACTCACTGTTATCATACCCCTTGATAATAATGGTATCAATTTTGAGATCTAGTGCAGTATATCCTAGATGTTGGACTAGCCTTAATGGAACAATATTAAGGCTAGAACCATTATCTATAAGTACCCACTTAATTTTTTGGTGAGTAATTGTGACTTCAATATAAAGGAATTGGTATGGGAAGATCCAAGGGATGATATGCACTTTGATCAAATATCAATTTTGGGCTAGGAGATAAGTGTCTTACTAATGCTTCAAATCTATCTAGTGAAATATTATTTGGCACCAAAGATTGGCTCAAGAGCTCATACAAGTTCTCATTGTGAAGTTGAGAAGTACATAGTAAATGTAAAATTGAAATATGTGATGGAATTTTCTTGAGTTTATAGACAACATCATATTACTTATTACTAGGTGATAGTTGAGTTTAGATTTATTTAGAACATGACTAGAATAAGAAGGTGGATTAATATCAATAGAAGGAGGTACAGGTCCTTAAAGGGTCATATTAAAAAGTTTACGTTGTAACAACACAATCTCGAGTGAGAGTATAAACATGGGAATTTGAATAAGAAGAAATAGGTCATGGGATTGTTTATTGAGGATGAAGATTATGGGAAGGAGGAACTCCTATAATAGATGGACCTGAGCCTAAAATAGAGGAATTTTATTATTGGGTGTACTGTAACAAGAACATGCATTTATTATGATCATGTCTACATGATGTTCCATGATACATACCACTATGTTATAATCGTAAGGGGTAGCATGGTAGTTAATGTTGTTAGCCTAGGAAAATTTATTTTGATTAGATTATTACTATATTAATGTTGCCATTTCTCATTCTGATTGGTACTATGCTGAGGAAAAGGGTCTCTATAGATCCCCATGTTCTGACCAAAATTAGAGGATGATGCATTGTTTAAATAAACTTCCACTTTCTCTAACATGTCTTAAACAAGATGTTAAAGTTTAACACATCTATCAATTGTATGCCCTTTGAGCTGGTGATATTAATAATATTCATTATCCCTATACCACTTTGTTTTAGGTTGAATTTCATCAAAGGGTTTTGTATTTAAACAATCAATAATATTTGCAGCAAGTATCTTGTGAAATACATTCTCAATGGGCTCTCCCAAATTAGCAAATGGTCTTCTATTAACTAATTCCTTGGAGGAGGATGCCTTTACAAAATAAGTGGTTACTGTTAAGGATCCTTTTATACTGCTATTAACTATGTTGCTTAAATAATTTGGATTTTGTAACTCCATTACCAACCATATTTCTATTGTGGTTAAAAGGGTTGGGTTTTTTTACCACACTTGTTGGATTTGGAGTTGATGTTTGGTTCTGATTCTAGTTCTAATTTTTAGATTGGTTTTTTGAATAGATTTTAATCAATCCTTTATCAATGAGATATTTCTATATTTGGACACCTCTCATAATAACATCATCAAAATTATCTAGACACTATAATTTGAGATTAAGAGCTAGTTCTGAGTTCAAGTTTGTCATGAATATATTCCCAAATGACATTTCAAGAAGTGCATGTGGAAATATACTAGCCAATGATCACCATATTTGAATATAAGAGGTAAAGCTATCACCCCCTCATTGTTTAATAACACACAAATCAACCATTGTTAACTTGTGTTCAATGTTATAGGAAAAGTGCTTAATAAAAATCTTTGATAAATCTTCAAAATTAGTGACACAACCTTTTAGGAGGTGCGTAAACCATTCTAAACCTAGCCCAACCAAACTCCATGAAAATAAGTGTATTAAGAAATTAGTGTCATAGCTTACTTCTTGGAAAGGAAGAAAGAATAGCGTTAAGTGATCTTTTAGGTCACCTTTTCCTTTATATTTATCAAAATTAGAAATCTCAAAATGTGATGGAAAAGGTGTATATAAAATAGTTGAATAAAATAGATATTAAAATATGTGATCCAAATTGTATTTTTGATTTGACTCCTAACTTGTAATCATGGTATTGCATCTTTGACAGCCTACAATTGTTGGGAAAAGAAAGTATTTTGGGAAGTAGGTGGGGGATCGTGTAATGTGATAAATCTTTTCCCTAACCAATTAGAATTATTAATTATGGTGATAGAATTGAATTGGTTAAGTGGAATTTGGTATTGGCTATGATTTAAAGGTGGAATGGAAATGCATTACTACATAGGAAAAGAAATGGTATTTATTGGAATTAGAAGATGGAATGGAAACATGTTGTTGCATAGGAGGAAGTTGTTGATTTTCACAAAGGAATTGTTATTAAGTCATGGGAATTTATTACTGATTAGAAGCAACATGTTGTATAAAAGGAACTAATTACTATGTATTAGACCAAATCTTCTGAGTATTAGATGTAATGTTAGAAGAATTATTTTGGGGAATAAGGGGATTAGAAGAATATTCCATTTCTTGATGGGAACAATTTGGGAATGACTTTAAATCTATAACCTTTGAGGGGGAATTTTCTCAGATGGAATTAGAAATATGCAATTTCTAGGAACTTGATAAGGATTATGGAATTTTTGTTGGATATTCTCTATAACTATTTATGAAGAATCTATAGATATGTGTTACTCAATAATAATGGATGTCTCAAGATTAGGTAATGGATCAACAAACAAATATATAACCTGATGTTCATGTGTAAGATCAGAAAATGGATTAAGTAACAAGGTGTTAATGTCATTAAACACTTTATCAACTTCTTGTAATCAGGCTATAATGCTAGGAAAAATTTTGGGTGATGTTACAAGTATCTCATTCCCTTTCCTATATGTTTATGGAATTGTAAATATTTGAACAACTAAAGGACCATGACTAGAGGAGGGTTTATCATCATTCAACTCTATAATTTTGAAAATATTTTGTGGTTGTGATTTGGCAACTTGATGTAAATTTTCTATGGGAAAATTAGGAAGAACCAAAATCCATCTCTAATAAGCATAAAAATACTTCATCTCTATTATCAAACAATTATTTCTCAAATTGATTTTGAGCTACATCATGCTTAGGTGGCACTTATTTGTACTCAGTTTAGTGAACTTTCGTATCATGTGGATTCATATAATCCTCTCAAACATGGGGATAATTGGGTAAATATGAGAATAGGTTCATATGATCTTGTTGTCCTTGGGTCTAATAATCATCATAAGCAACATTATAAACCATACCACTTCTTATGTCATGAGGCATATTGTACTTGATTTTGGAATAGACCTAGATGGGAATGGGGAAAGAATGACATTTGGAAATGATAAGAGTTAGCTTTAGACTTGAACAATTTTGATTTTGAAATGGTTTTGAACTAGAGAATTATGAAAATGACTAAAAGGAATCTAAATTTACATGGATAACATAATGGTATAATTTCATTTAAGATAGGTGAAATTTATATTAAGTTTTGGCAAAATATGTCGAAGGGAAAAAAATTGACCTGGAACATGGACATAGTAACACCTTTTTTGTATTGGTATGATACGACTATGTCATAGACTTTAGTTTTTGACTTTGTTTGATGGGATTGGTTTTTAAATACAAATGAGGTTTTGATGTGATAATCAAGCATCAACACAAAATTATTATAAGGAAATTTTAATAAATGATGTATGTTTACATAACATTCATTGAACTTTCGATATACTTGCCTTGAGAGAGGATTAAAATTTTAAGATTCTTTAAATAAATTATTGATGGTGTTTTAATCCAACCCTTCTCTCAAAAGGTTTGTATGAACAATGAAATATTAGGGGGATGTTACCTTTGCATCCCTACATTAATGAATGATCTATGATAAAATAGGAATCTAAGAAGCAATCCAAGTTTAGGTTATTCATGAGAAACTCTTTTCCCTTGATAACCACTTTAGTCGTAAGGGTCTCAGTGAAGTGCTACCAGATTTGGGTTTTACTTAAATTTTAACTCATATTTCTTGATGGTCCCTAAATACAACCCATAATAGGAAATATGTAGGCACAATCTCATCAATGAATAATTTCAATCTTGTTTCTAATATTTCTCCTTTCGAGGGTACCACACCTTGGCCTTGAGTATTGGAAAGAACTCCCTAGGGTTTTTTCCTCACATGATAATGTGCAAGCACAAATTGAGGGCTTCCTGGGGTTTGACATGTGCAATATTGGAGTATCAAGAGATCAATGGAAAAATTGGCCTAATGAAAATTATGTCCTCCCATCAACCATAGCACACCATTGTTATCACTGCAATATTGTTACCTCAATCATAATCATAAATGTAGTAAACAAAATTATCAATATCATCTCTCTTTTTAATAAAATATTAGTTGATGATATATCCACCACATAAGTTATTCCCTAAAATATACATGATAATGCATTCACAATAGGTTTTATTGACACCATATAATAATATTAACACGTGTAAAAAGGAACCTTGGGAAAACATCATACTAAATATATATAACAACCATACATTAAAATTTCTATAAAAAGCACTAAGAATGAAAATATGATCATAATAGTCATTTAATGATATTGATAATCAATATATTTAGCCTTTCTCTTGGTCCCCAATTTCTTACACTTGAAAGCTCAACCATCTTATCCAGAGAACACATTCTTTAAAATTTGGAGAGAACAATCAGGGACATGTTGATTATGACCATAGAATAAATCAGAAGAGATGCAACATGATGAAGAAAAGGACGTTTCTCTATAATTTACAATACTGATTTACACACCAAAAACAATAAAGTCAACATGGTAGTAGATAAAACTAATCATGCATAAATCAACAAGCAAACAATAATTATATCAATTATTTTGCATAGTTACTAGCAACCATGATAACAACAATGAATTAAAACATATAAATCATATCAATATATCAATCCCTGATCATTTAGAAATTATTATTAGTTATGTTTCATTATCCTAATCACTAGAAGGTGCTTATAGACATCCAATTCCTAACACCATTATGTTGAAATTGTCAATCTTACCTAAAACTTGTGAAAATGCACAAATTAGGTCAAAATCACTTAAACATGATAAATGGTTCGATCTTGTCATTTATAAATGTTGATTTAGGCTAATGTATCCCTAAATGGGGTAATGTATTTTATGTGATTATTAATTTTATCTCAAATCATTTTGAGTCAAAATGACGAAAATGCATTTTGGTGCTCTAGATTGTTTTTTTCTCTAAATTTGGAAGCACACAACATGTGCATGTTTTATTATATGTAGACAACATCCTAAATGGGATATTTATCTGTACACAACTAACATCACCTTCTAATTCCACTCTAATCAAATTATGACCTAGTAATATGACATTTTGATTAGTTTGATTAATGTAGTGCAACCAATTTCTAAATAATTGCATAAAATTTGATTAATCTTAGGAAAATTAAACCAAATTATAAGTTTAAGTAAGAATTCCATGGAATTTATTGAATATTTATTTATTGTAAATTGATTCCTATTATCTACATCAGCAAATGACACAATCAATGGGGTGGCATCCATAAAACATAAATGTAATAAATATCAGGTTTATGGCCTTCCATGCCTCTTTAATGCCCCTTCCGAATATTTATGGATATTATTTACATAATTGGATTAATTCATGGCCACACATCGTGATATCAAGATGGATGGTCATGGTTGCTCCTAATCAATTTGGAAAATTTATAAATAAGAGGGCCAAGACCACTTTGATTAAGCTTATTAAGCTTCATTTGTGCAAACGTGTTATGCAAAATTCTCTCCACAACTCATTTGTGTGTGGTGTTTACTATGCTTAATTTGCAATAGGATAGCTGAATTGATAAGCATAACTTTTATTTCATATCGTGAGCCTATTTTCATTAGTGATCAAGAGATGATGAAGGATTTCTACCTTGCATCATTGCTAAAGACTTGAGCACCAAATCAAAGGGAAAATCATGTTTTGAGACTTATTTGGATGGTGGGTTACTCTTAGGAAGGTAATGTGTATGTGCTTTCCTTCATTTCCTATTAATTGTCATTTTTAAAACCCCATTTGAGTGAGTTGGCTTAGCTAGTTATGTTCTTATGTATTTTCTTGATTTTCTTGACTAATGCTTGATCTAACCATCTTTATAATCCATCTCTACATCTTAGCATGCCTAGTGGGACCACGCAGCCCATTCAATCAAGAAATATAATTTGTCATTCTTAAAAAATCTAAAACATGTTTAAAAATCCTTAAAATCAAGTTTTTGTCTTTATTTTCTCATGTTTTTGATGTTTTTATTGATACATGGTCACTCAGTGACTGACATTGGTTTTATGTAATCAACATCAATCTTACCTAATCAGCATCGATTATGTTATAGATAAAAACTTGAAGAAAATTTACATTTTTAGAGATTTATTAAAAATTGTAGGGTGTCATTTTCAAATTTTAAGTCGCTATCTGAACATATATTTCCTGATCTAGAGCTTTGCTAGAGATTTTATCCTAACTTAGGTTAACAAGTATTTTTTTGTGAAAAATATTTTTTGCCTAAGGGTTCACAGGTGACCGTTATTGGTCTTTATCAACTGGCATCAACTCTTTTATGACCAGCATCACTCTTGTTGTAACTAACATTGATCATTATTAACTGACATCGATCTCTATGTTTTAAAAATAGAGAACCCAAGCACAAGTTTTCCAAACTTGCTTATTTCATTATCAATTATACTTCAAAGTAGGGGAAACTCTCTAACCTTTGTAGGACTCACATGGACAAGTGACAAAAATTAAGCATGATTTCAATCTTGAACCTTCCCTTTGGTGTTGAAAAGGAACTTAGATTGTTTGTTTAATTGTTTTGTGAATTCTTTCAAAGTTTTTGCAAAAAAAGGCCAAGGGGCCAATAACTTCATCAAACATTTGACTTTTGGTGCTTAAAACTAATATTCACTTAAGTTGCAATTTTTTCAAAAATGTGTTGTTTTATTCAAAATAATCTATTACTTGTTTATTTTTTGTGCAAAATGAAGAGTGTGTGTATGCTTTCCCCCTATCCCCTTTAGGTAACTTCGGTGACCAAAAATTCCTTTCATTTCGATTATGCCTTTGTCCAAGGCATGAAAATAAAGTTGTCTAGGCTTTCCCCAAAACCCTTATGGTTTAAGTGATCTAAAAACAACCTCTAAAGTCTTTTCACTTAGTTTTATTTTATGCAACTTGGCTTGTGAAGGGGAGTTCATAGCCTCTTCATGAGTTCTTTAGTGAATATTTGACCTAGGATTTCATCTCCTAGCATTGTTTTAACCCTATTCCATGGTGGGGTATATAAATTAGGGTACACATACTATGAGAGCCAGGGATTGACCAACTAAACTCTACTTTTATAATGAAAACTTGAGTCAAGTCTGGTTAACTAGGGGATTCCACTAAGCAACACATATATGGAATCATTATGAAAAGGAATAGAACCTTTCATAGTAATTTAATTGATATGAACTCAATTAACATGAGGTATATCTAGTATTAGCCACATTTGGGAAAATCTAGATGATCAAAAATTTAAGTTTTAGAGCAACCCCACTTGTCATTGACATATTATTGATGTTAGGCAAGTAGCCTGAAGATCCATATCATCATACAATCTCTTAGGAGAAGGATGGTTTAAAAACCCTACTACTTCATGTGCTTTTGTTTTTGGATTAACACTTAAAATCCTTCCAAGAGCACATATATAGATATATTTCAATAATATGTTGTAAACTTATTAGTTTAAGGCTTAGGATGATTTACTTAGTTGTATTTGGTGTTTTTCCTTTATTTTACTTGGTCTTGTTTGAGTATAGAACTTGTTTGTAAACAACACATCATAACCAAACACATTTTTTATCCACCATTTCTTGAACAAGGAGGCATTACGCTAGTCAAATCTATATCATCTTTGCTTTGTTCAAAACTTCATCTTAAAAATTTTATTATACCTCCTATTACCATGTGGTGGCATTGTGTTGGCCATTTGGTTTTAGTTTTATACTTGGGAATTATTTCATGTTTTCACATCTTAAGTTTCTTAGTTCACATTGTCACCTTCCTAATATGAAGGGCTTCCTTCTAATTTACTAGTAAAAACTCATCGAAGTTGAACTAGATTTTATGGTATTGACATATCTCTCAACCTATATTTGGTGTACTAGTTTACACTTAGGTATTTGAGTTATCATACCCTCTTCTAATTTATACTATTTCAACCCTACCCAAGGTTGAGTAATTTTGTGAACAATTCTTCTAATTGTGTGTCACTATACCACCTGATTTATTATAGTCTCTTTGTTACCTTGTCACTTGTTTAGCGAACATCAAAACACACCTTGTTTAACATTTGTAAAACATTTTACAAATCTTGCCAAACATAGATGATAACCTTATATACATAACTTAAAGGTACACTCGTAGTGGGGTATCTTACGGCCCTAGCTATAAGGAAGAGTACTTTTATGATGTACGAGATAATTCTATGGTATTTGAAGACATTCCCATGATCAAAGGATCTAAGGAGTACTATTTATAATTTCAACCCTAAGAGGAAAAAGACAAAACACTCCTAAGGTTGATTGAATTTAATGCTAGATTTCCATTAGACCTTCCTATGAAACAATTGCACACCTTGGTTAGAGAAGGAGAGAAACAACAAGAACAATCCCTCGCACACATTACAAGAACAAACATACCTTCTTCTAGTAAAGGAAAGGAAATACTCAGAGTCAAAACCTAATGATCAAGATCTTGTCACCAAGATTAAAAAGATAAGTCAATAATATGCAGACCAACTTATCACAAACTTGACAGACTCTTTAGTTGTCACTTCAATATAGAATGATGTTTTCAAGGACCAAGGGAATGTGGTTGAACCAACATAACAAACTTTAGTTTAGAACGCAATAATGATTGATCAAGATGTCTCAATTGAACAACCTAAATCATAAGAGGTTTTACAATATGCTTCACTAGACATGGAGCATACATTTTTCAATCATCAAGAACCTCTTGTCCCTCTTCAAAATTAAATACCAAAACATTCAGTACGTATTGAGGAAATTATTCAAAATAATGTGTATATTTAGTCTCAACCAACATGTACTTTGGTGAATAGACCATAGACTCCCAAAAATCAATAGAACATGTACAATTCAAGACAACCAATTTTCAAAAATGTTAATCAACCCAAAAAGCAATGGCTCACTTACTCCACTCTATTGTTCCCAAAATCCATCACGTGTTTTTGTGGACAACATGTCAACCATTTCGGTCCTACTAGCCAAAATGGTCCCTTTCTTTCTCAAAATGTTATGATCAGTTAAGTTTTTCAAATACTCAAGCCTTTTCAGCTAAGGAAATCATAGGTTCAATAGGTGGGCTTTATCAAAGGAAAGTTCAAAACACTTAAGGCATTTCCTAAAAATTATAAGGATGGTTCAACGCTGAGGTTCAATCAAAAGGCTTAATGGCAGGGTTCAAAGAATTGGAATGAATCATTGAACCATTGAACCATTGAACTCCACTTCTCAAAGGTTCAATGAGTTAAAAGCTTCAACGCGTTCAAAGGGTTCAAAGTTTGAGCGAATGATTCAAACAAAAGATTCCAAAAAAAGGATCAACCAAATGGCTCAACTGAATGGTTCAAACAATTGGTTCAATATCACCTTGAACTTATAAAGAAGACTAAGTGAACGTGGCTCTTTACAAAACATTGAATCGCCAAACTGCCAAACTATTGAACTTTGAACCATTGAACCTTGAATCATCGAACTCTGAAAGGTTCAAAGGTTCAAGGCTCAAAGTGGTTCAAGTGATCAGTAATGTCCCTGTAGACATCAAATTTAGGGTAATGGAATAACCATTGATTTTCAAATAATGCAGATCCAAAGACAAACTCAGTGATCCATTGAAAAAGGAGCTAAAGGAGCTAGTAGAAAGTGAAAAGATAGCCTTGAAAGCTCAGATCACCAGGAAGAGACAAAATGTAGCAAGGAAAGAAAGAATGATACAGAGAATCCAAAAATTCTATAGAAGAGTTATTCTAGTAGGTGGAGCAATCCACTAGGTGGACCTCAGAGAGCATAAGCATTCAATGGCGTGGCCTATTTTTCTTCATTGAGTAAAGGTGAATAGACAGCTGTGTAAGCATCATAAATAAGACCAAGCAATCCATGCTTCATATGAGACATTTGAGATAATTTAGAATGCTAAAGTTAAGGCTGATAACCTGTTCCATCATTTCCCCTTCACAGAATTTCTAATGCATTCAATATAGCATGGGCCATTTCATGAAAACAAGCACCCAAGTCTTTCTTTGGATGTTATATATTGTAATCTCTCATTTTGAATAAGGGAGATCTCTCTGTTATTAGAAGTGAAGCTCTACCCAAATTGAAGGCATTCCTGAGACTTTGAGCTTAGATTGTTAATCATATTTTATCAAGTGAATGAGAAAGCAAGTGACCTTTCAGACTTTGTGTTGAAATAGCTTGTGTTATCTAGCAAATCATTCTTATGTATTTTTCCTAAATATAGTCTTGTCCATTTAATCAAATAAGTAGAACAAGTGGAAATAATCTGGAAGATGTCCTAAAGCTGACTGTGGGAGACTTTGTGCTGCCATAATTGTCTTTAGTCTATGTGTTTTGTGTTTTAGAGTAAAAGATACTGGAGAGACTTTGAGATCCCCTTATTTTTCATAATTTTTCACTTGGTTATAGTTTTCAGGGGAGACTTTGTGATGTACTTCATACTACTGTGTTGTTTTGTCCTAAATCAATAGGAGAAATAACAAAAGACTTTGTGTTTTCATGGGTTTCTTGTGGATCCAGTTATTGCCCAAGAAGAATTCCTACTATTTATTGAACATCATTTTTGAAATAAGAGAAATGCCTTCATTAATCACACCAAGAATTCTCCTTTATTTTTTGAACATCATCTCTTAAAAAAAGAGAGATAGATGGTATGATTTCACCCTTAAGTCTATTTTCAGTTTATATTAGTATGTTATAGTTTATAGGGAACCTCCCCTTGCTGAGAGGAGAGATTTATCTCATTATAGCTATGGTCACCACACCCATTTTGTCGTATAAATCTCATTGTGTTGTGGTTGATATACCCATTTTGCCATCAGTTAGTTGATGAAAAAATATTCACCCAACAGTTTTATGGTGACTCTACTAGGGAAGAATGTGCAATTTGAAGCTTCAAGCTTCAAATTGAAGCTGTTCCAGTTCTTTTCCATTTCTATTTCACATTCTGGTAGATCCACGGTATATGCAAAGCTAGAGAGCTCAAGGTATTGTTGACCCTGTATTCGAGTTTGTGTAGCAAAATCATTTTTATCTTTCTCCTCCATGAGCTTGCCTTCAGTGAACCAGGAGTTTTCCTCCTACCAACGTCAAGTCCCCAATACTAGGCAAAGCTTCTCTTCCTCTGCTAGCAGAGCTTTATCTATACGTACCCTATAGATATTTATTATCCCTCCTTTCAATCGTCATATCATGGCAGTCCAAGGCCCTTGGGGTAACACTTTTGGCCCTCTAGATCTAACCCCACCTTTATATGAACTACCCCGTAGTTTAAGAAATAATTTTCCTAAGTTTTATGGTGATGGGAGAGTTCATCCTGATGAGCATATTGCAGCTTTCTACATAGCCTATGGTGTGACAAGTGTTGAATTTAAAGATATAATGGTCAGACTATTTATGGAAATATTGTAAGGTGCTATTATAGACCAGTTTTATCATCTACAAGCTCAGACTGTGACTGACTGGAACACTTTCAAGGCCAAGTTTGAGGCTAGGTTCAAAACCATCAAAGATGAACATGCCTTGTTGGCTCAACTTACACAAATGAATAAGGAGCCTCATGAACCCATGTGAGACTTCATTTCTAAATTTGACAAGATGAGGAATAGGATTCCTATAGTTGCTCAGCTGACACCAGAAAATCTTAAATGCTTCTACATCAATTCTCAGCTTCCTGAAGTGAGTTTCCTATTAAGGCGAGCTAGCCACATAGATCTTGTTGCAGCTCATATTTTAGACACTGAGGTTGAATATGATCTTATCTTGGTAGGAAAGATAAGAAGAGATCCTAACAGAAATAAATCTTCTTCATCTTTTGAAAAAAATTCTACAGGCACCACTAATCCTATGGTGCAAAAGCTAGCAAATGAATTGCTATCTCTGTAAAAGCAAATGGCACAAGGGATGTCTACCCCTCCTTCTTATTAGCATATACAAAGGAGGATGTTTCTCAACCAGTCATATCAAGGCAATGCTGTCAAGAATCAAGGGCAACCAAATCATCTTCCTCCCCCATAAGGGAAGCTTGCCATTGAAGTAGCACCAGCTAACTCAGCAGTTGGTTATCATGAAGCTGAACATGATTTCTCTTTCCAACCTAAGTTGGACCAAGATGATGGCACTAATCTCTTTATAGAAGCTAAAGAAAAATTAACTAGTGACTCCAACATTGGTTTCCTGAATTAATAGGATGAAGCTAGAAGTAAGAGAAATGTTCGATGGATCATACGTTGTATTTATCATGTCCCAAAACCAGTCAACTCAACAAGATGATAAAGGAAAAATAGGGGAATAATATTGACCAATAATTTCAATTTCTAAATAGGGGACTTCTCTGACTTTCCAATTAAAGGACCTGGTGATCAATAAAAAAGTAAGTACCTCAAATAACCTTGCACCTTCTACTTCAATTTCTCAGACCAGTACCACACCCAATAAAACCTAAAATGATGGACTTCCTTCCTCTATTTCTAGTTCATTTCAGTTATTTGACATAATTGATCATACTAGGAAGACCAAGATCTAAATGTCTGAGTTTGAATACATACAAGCCAACCCTAAGCAATTAGATAGGCTAGTTGAATGCATCAAGAACAAAACCATCTCTGTAGGACAAGATGTTTCAAAGGTAACTCATGTTCCCCCAAAGAACACATCTACCTAAAACAATCTTGTCATTACTCCTCCTATTTCCCCTGGGAAGATATAACCTTTATATATTTTCCTTTTGATAAATGGTCATAAGCTGAACAAGTGCATAATAGACTCTAGTGCCTCTAACAATGTGATGCCCGCCAAGGTGGCAGACTCTCTCAGTCTCACTTTGACTAAATATTTTGGGAGATTTTTCTCCATGGAAAACAAGTAAGTGCCACTTTTGGGATAGATCCAAGATGCCCAATTTGCATTCGCAGCCTTCCCAGAAAAAAATTAAAATGACAGTCTTGGTGGCTGACGTCCCAGCTTCCTATGGCATTCTGCTTGAATAAAAATTTTACAAAGATGTTGGTGGAGAATTGAACATGGACCTATCTGAGGCAAAGATACCTATCAAGGGCATCATGCAAAGGCTACTTCTTGAGAAGGAATAAAAATAAATTGTCACCCAAACATCAGCCCCTGAAGCTCAAATTCTATTTGAATCCTCAGGAATGGGTAACTACTTTATGTCCATAGAAGATGTTTCTATTTCATTAGATGAAAGTTCTATAAGTGAAAATATAGAAAATTTAAGCAAGACATCAAAGGAATTGGTAGAGTACAGTTCAGATGAAAAAGGATCTTCCCTCCCTTATGAAGAAAATTTTGAAATAAGATTAGATTCTAATAATGTCTGGATTCTAGAATTTGATGGCAGCAATTCTTCTACTGGTTCTGGAGCTGGGATTGTTTTGATGTCTCAGTAAAGATATATTTTCCCCTATTCATACAAGTTGTAGTTTAGAAATACCAACAACACCACTAAGTATGAATCTTTGTTGCTTGAATTGAAAGCTACTCAAGCAAAAGGCGTCAAACTTCTTCATGCCTGAGGAGATGCTGAACTAGTGGTTTGTAAGGTGAGGAACCTATATCAAACCAAGAATGAAAGATTGTGATATTATTGTAATATGGTGTGGGACTACCTTGAAAATTTTGAGGCTTTCAATATTTTTATGATGCCCAGAGAATTCAACAATCGATCAAATTCCTTATCCATCTCTGTAACTCTCATAGTTCCTCACCAAGATTTTAAAGGGAATAAGTACACTATTGAACTGGTCTTTCGACCAAGTGTACCTAAAATGCTGACCATTGGTAAGTGTTTAATGAGTAAAACCAAATCATTACTTTTTTGGAATAGATGGATAGCTTTGAAGAGCTTTATTTTGAAGGCAGTGAATCTCCTTCATGGGAATCAGAGCCTGAAACAAATTTAAAAATTGGTAAAGAGTTCCTTCAGCTCAAAGGGAATAAAATTCCCAAAGGATTAGTTTCTCTTGAAAATCTATTTGATAAACATGAAAATTTTATCAAGAAACCACAAATGGATTCAAGTTCCTCCAAATATTTTGATCAAATAAATTTGAGTACAGAAGATAATCCCAAAATGGTCAACATTGGGAATTGTTGTACTCCTGATGAAAAACTCAAACTCATTACTCTACTTCACCATTACATTGATGTTTTGGTATACTCTTATGATGATCTAAAATCTCTCAGGCCTAAATAAATTTGGCACAAAAGCCCTCTCAAGGTTGGGTCATTGCCTCACAAGCAGAAAAAAGGTAGTACAACCCCAAGATATCAAGTACTATTCTTTCTGAGATCTAAAAAATGCTAAATGCGAGGATAATTTTTCCAATCCATCATTCCACCTAGATTGCGAACATAGTCCCTATGAGAAAAAATAATGGATAAATTCACCTCTGTGTTGATTTCAGGAATTTAAATCAATCCTCTTTAAAAGACAACTATCCCCTGTCCATCATGGATCAACTACTACAGACAATGATTGGCTCAGAGATGTTATCAATGTTAGATGGTATTTTGGGTTATAATCAAGTGGAATTTGGTGAAGTAGACCAACATAAGACCACTTTCACTACACCTTGGGAAACCTTTGCATATCGCAAAATGCCTTTTGGTTTGATCAATGCTTGTGCCACTTTCTAGAGAGTGATGGATCTTGCTTTTAGAAATGAAATGGGAAAGTTCATTGTGGTATATCTTGATGACTTGACCATATTTTCCAAACATCATCCTGATCATGTGCATCATTTACAACAAGTGCTGAAATGATGTCAACAAAATGGCATTTCTCTCAATCCCAAGAAATTAGTTTTGGGGTTACAGAAGGGAAACTTCTTGGCCACACTGTATCCTGAGAAGGCATAAAGATCGACCCAGAAAGAGTCAAATCCATCCAAGATCTTGTTATTTCTACAAGTAAGACTGTAGTCCATTATTTCTTTGGAAAGGTGAATTTTCTACAAAGATTCATCCTTGAATTCACAGAGAAGACTCGCCACATTGTCAACATGATGAAGGGTAAAGCTGCTTTCCATTGGACTAAAGAAGGCAAGTCAGCATTTCAAGATATCAAGGAAGTTATCACCCAAACCCTAATCCTGGTTTGTCCAAATTATACCAAAGACTTTGTAATATATAGTTATGCTTCTGAACACATGCTTTTAGCCATTTTGGTTCAACAGAACAAAGAAGGTGTGGAGTCCCCCATATCTTTCATGAGTTATCCTCTCAAAGCTCATGAGCTAAAATATTCAAACATGGAGAAACATGATTATGCTATGGTTAAGGTGGTAAAACACTTCCATTTTTACATCCTAAACTCACACACTATTTCTCTGGTTCCTGATACAACATTAAAGTCCATTCTAACTCAACAGGAGTTTAGAACTAAAAGGGGCAATTGGATTTATAAAATCTAGGAGTTTGATCTTGTTATCAAACCCATGAAGATTGTACGAGGAAGAGGTCTCTCCTAATTAATTGCTAACAAAATACCAAAGGAAGCAAGGTATGAAGAAATAAAGGTTGAAGACATGCCTACAGTTCTCTTTGTCACTAATACAAATGAGTGGTATTCCAATATCGCTCATTTTCTTACTTATGGTGAGTGTCCTACCCACCTCTCTCACAAAGAAAAGAGAAATGCTAAGTTGAAAGCTGCTAACTTTGTCCTATGAGTTAACAGTTTGTACAAGAGAAGCCTTGATGGGGTATTTCTTCGTTGTGTGGATAAAGTGCAATAGAGCAAACTTTTGGAGTCTTTCCACAATTTGGCTTGTGGAGGAAATTTTTTTCACTTATAACTACCCATAAGATTTTATGAGCTAGGTACTATTGGCCTACTCTATTTTGAGATTCATACACTTAGGTGCGTAGATGCAAGCTATGTCAATAGTTTATTAAGAAACCCAAGTTGGCTACATTACCTCTCAAGCCTATGGTGATCGAAGAGCCTTTTCAACAATGGGGTATTGATTTCATTGGTGCTCTAAACCCATCCTCAAGTGTTGTACATGACTATGTTCTCACCACCATAGACTACTTTACCAAGTGGGTGGAAGCCATTCTAGTCAAGCATGCTACTTCAGATGTGGTATGTAATTTCCTCAAGGAAAATATTATTTCTTGATTTGGAGTCTCAACCAAGATTGTAACAGACAATGCAGCCTATTTCTCTTCTCATGAGGTTACCCATTTTTTCTACTATTATGGGATTATCCTCTCCCACTCTTCTAACTATTACCCAGAAGGAAATGGTCAAGCAGAATCAAGCAACAAGAACATGGTGACCATTATCAGGAAGTTAGTAGATAATAATCAGAGAACCTAGCATAAAGCATTGCTTGACACTTTATGGGTAGATAGGATTACACCCAAAAGGGTGATAGGTATGTCACCATTTCAACTTCTATATGGTTTGAATGCAGAGATACCAATCACCCTAGAATTACCAGCATTAAAGTTGGCAAAGGCAGTAGAAGATTCAACTTTTGAAAGTTCCATCGATAAGAGAATCATGTGCTTGACTGAACTAAATGAGCAACAAACTATGGTGGTGGATTGCTACACATCAAATTCTGATAAAGAAAATCTTCAACTAAAAAGTGAGGATTCGTGATTTTTAGATTAGAGATCAATTCTTATTGTGGGACAAGAGGAGAGAACCAAAAGGAATGCATGGAAAATTGGATTCCTTATGGAGAGGTCCATTTGCCATTCATTGATTAAATGGTGAAAATAGTTTCTTGCTAAAATATCAAGATGGAACACCATTTTCACTACCTCACAGTGGGCAACATATAAAACACTTCAATCCTTGAAGTATCAGATAAATCCAATTATACATTTGTATAGTCTTTATTTGTTTTGTGTTATTTTGTATTATTCATTTGGTTTTTGATGTCTTTCTCTTTTTGGATGGCATGGCTCCATAACCCAATGGCATAGATGAAGGCACTTAGAGCTTGGATTCTAGTCCCTTTAATTGTTTCAAAATAAAACTGATGGAAGTTCCCCAGCTGGAGCCAGCTGTTGTTCTCAAAATCTACAATTGTTTTTGTGGACAACATGTCAACCATTTCGGTCTTGTAGGCCAAAATGGTCCCCTTCTTTCTCAAGATGTTTTGAAAAGTTAATTTTTTCAAATACTCAAGCCTTTTCAACTAAGGAAATTACAGGTTCAATAGGCAGGCTTTCTCAAAGGGAAGTTTAAAACACTTAAGGCATTTCCTAAAAATTATAAGGATGGTTCAATGCTGACATTTAATCAAAAGGCTCAATAGTGGGGTTCAAAGAATTGGAATGAATCATTGAACCATTGAAACATTAAACCATTAAACTCCATTTCTCAAAGGTTCAATGAGTTCAAAGCTTCAATGCATTCAAAGGGTTCAAAGTTCAAAGTTTGAGTGAATGATTCAAACAGAATATTCTAGAAAAAAGATCAACCAAATGGTTTAACTGAATGGTTTAAACAACTAGTTCAATGGCACCTTGAACTCATAAACAAGACTAAGTGAACATGGCTCTTTAAAAAAATTGAATCGCCAAATTCCCAAACCGTTGAACTTTAAACCATTGAACCTTGAATCATCGAACTCTGAAAGGTTCAAAGGTTCAAGGTTCAAAGTCGTTCAAGCAACCAGTGACGTCCCTACAGATGTCAAATTTAGGGTAATGGAATAACCATTGATTTTCAAATAATGCAGACCCAAAGACAAACTTAGTGGTCCACTGAAAAAGGAGCTAAAGGAGCCAGTAGAAAATGAGAAGATAGCCTCGAGAGCTCAGATCACCAGGAAGAGACAAAATGTAACAAGGAAAGAAGGAATGATACAAATAATCGAGAAATATCTGTAGAAGAGTTATTCTTGTAGGTGGAGCAGTCCACCAAGTGGACCTCAGAGAGCATAAGCATTCAATGGTGTGGCCTATTTTTTTTCATTGAGTAAAGGTGAATGGATAGTCGTGTAAGCATCATAAAGAAGACTAAGCAACCCATGCTTTGGAGGAGACATTTGAGATAATTTAGAATGCTAAAGTTAAGGCCGATAACTTGTTCCATCATTTCCCCTTCACAAAATTTCTAATGCATTTAATACATCATGGGCCATTTCATGAAAATAAGCACCCAAGTTTTTCTTTGGATGCTATATATTGTAATCTCGCATTTTGAATAAGGGAGATCTCTCTGTTATTGGAAGCGAAGCTCTGCCCAAATTGAAAGGCATTCTTGAGACTTTCAGCTCAAACTATTAATAATATTTTATCAAGTGACCTTTAAGACTTTGTGTTTAAATAGCTTGTGTTATCTAGGAAATTGTTCTTATGATTTTTTCATAAATATAGTCTTGTCCATATAATCAAATAAGTAGAACAAGTGGAAATAATCTGGAAGATGTCCTGAAGCCAACTGTGGGAGACTTTATGCTGCCATAATTGTCTTTAGTCTGTGTGTTTTGTGTTTTAGTGTAAAAGATACTAGAGAGACTTTGAGCTCCCCTTATTCTTCATAATTTTTCATTTTTTTATAGTTTTTGGTGGAGTCTTTATGCTACACTTCATAGTACTATGTTACTTTGTCCTAAATCAATAGGAGAAACAATGAAAAACTTTGTGCTTTCGTGGGTTTCTTATGGATCCAATTACTGCCCATGTAGAATTCCTGTTGTTTGCTAAACATCATTTCTAAAAGAAGAAAAATGCCTTCAGTAATCACACCAAGAATTCTCTTTTATTTTGTGAACATCATCTCTAAAAAAAGAGAGATGGATGGTATGATTTCACCCCTGAGTCTATTTTCAGTTTATGTTAGTATATTATAGTTTATAGGGAACCTCCCATTGCTGAGAGGAGAGATTTATCTCATTATAGCTGTGGTCACCACACCCATTTTGCCATATAAATCTCATTGTGTTGTGGTTTATATACCCATTTTACCGTCAGTTACTTGATGACAAAATATTCACCCAACACACTCAAGGAAAGAACCAAAACAAAGTCGTGGATCATAGGGTGTATATCCCTAAAAAAATTATGAAACATGGATGCATGCCACTCTAACATAATTATGTTCCACCCACCAATTCACCAAGCATGCAAGAGTGGAATTAGATGAAAGAAATTGTGTCATGATTGGATACTGGAAATAGAATCAAAAAGTATAAATTTCATGAGATATGACCATATCCATTTGATTTGAGTATTTTCCAAGTCCCATTTCCACGTCATTTTGAGCCACCCAAATTTGACAAATATAAAATAAAGGGTGACCCTTGAGAACACATTCAAGCATTTTTTGTCTTATGGTAAGAGGTAGCATACAATAAAATTTATTTGCTTCACTTGTTTCCATAAATTTTAGTGAGACAAGATTTAAATTGAATACTTAAGTTACCTAAGGGATCAATTGTGGATTGGAATGTTTTATTTGAAAAATTCATCAACCACTTCTCATACAATATTAAACATGAATTGACTATTATTGACTTGTGAAAAGCCAAATATTGGGATGGTGAAAGCTTCACAACATAGATACAGTGATGGAAAGCATTAGCTGGTCACTTTTGACATAATTTTCCACACAAATAGTTGGTAGACATTTTTTCATAGAACCTAAACCCTGATGTGGTGCAAAATCTATGGATTTCTTATACAAACACATTTAAATAAATTATAGACAAAGGGGTGAAGATTTAGAAGAAACTTATTGCCAAAGGCATTATCAAGATTTACACACAAGGTCAAACATCAAATTAGACCCAATCACCAGTTCAAATGGTTGTGCAAGAACATGGTAGGGAATAGAGTGATTGAATCAAGACACTACAAATGATGTAGGCTTTACCAACTCTAAATTCACAATTAGCTCCACCTAATACACCAAATAATTTATAAATATTTCCTCCACTAAAGACATTCCATAATCAATTTAGAGTCTTTAGAAAATTGGGAGAGCCTGTTGAGGTAGTGTTCTAAAATCTTGTAGTATTTAACTTGATTGTAAAGCCTATGTCAAGGACATTTATTACTGATAAAACCAACCCATATTGGATTTGGGAAAATGAATTTTGTAACTTCCATCATGTTTTTGTTCATGGTACCTATCATTGCACCTAATTACTACACCTTATTGAATATGTGATTGAGAGTGGTGAAATTGAGATTAAACTTTCTCCACAAGACATTAAGTAGGATATGGGAATTTACAAAGATCCATTCCCTTGACATAATCAACAACCACCAAGGAACAATTAGAACTAAGGATAAAATCAATGGCAAAATTAGACTCAAGGTCACAATTGTAATCATCATGATCATAATTAGGATCATAATACCCATGCTAATAACTTGGGTTACAACAACATGCCTTACGACTATAAGAATACAATGGGATGCATTTTTCAAACCACATTGACATTTTTATTGTTAAATCCTATGAAACATCCCATACTCTTCGAAGTACTAAACCCATTGTTATAGGGTCAACACCCTCTCCCTCAAGTAACAATGTGTTGAGTTTATGGAATTTTATTACACTTCTATTTGCATGAGTTACTACCTCTAAACCCCATCCTTCCTCTAATTATAATGGCTCCTCACCAAATCAAAATTGTGCCAAACAACTAGATGCCCCTAAGTCACTTTCTAAGGCCCTTTACCTTCATCCTCTAATTATAATGCTTCCTTACCACCTGTAGATTATGAAATTGTAACTAGATGTATGTGAGTTACCCTTCAGCACCCTTTTCCCTCTTATTCTAATACTAAACCCAATGTGAACATTGTGCCTTTGGATCCAAAGTTGAATACTATACCAACTAAGGCCAAACATCTCATCCTACTATTGAAAAGACTTATAGTCTATTAGACCCATTGAGTAAAACCCCTACACAAATTTCCATTTTGGATCTCGTACATATGTCTGCAGTCCATAGAAATATTTTAAACAACCTATTACAACAATCCACTACTCCCAATGATATTAATCTTGAATAGTTCCAAACATTAGTAGGGCATTTATCTTCATTTTGATAACTTGCATTTGATCAAAAGTACACGTCCACCCTAAGTCCCAGCCATAATAACCCATTGTACATCAAGGCCATCATTAAAAATAATAAGATCAAGTGGGTTCTTATAGATAATGGTTTGGGGTTGAACATAGTGTCTCTTAAATTGGATACAGATTGGGCTAAACTATGAAAGACATTCAACTAGAGATGATCACGATAAAGTCTTATGATAACACTGAGAGGGGATCTTTTGGTACAATTTATTTACCAATTATTGTTGGGTTTGTTTCCCATCACACATTGTTACATATTTTGGATATTTATTTGCCTTAAAACATACTTCTATGTCACCCTTAGATATATCAATTGCAAGTCATTCTATCCACATTACATCAGTGCCTTAAGTTTCCCCATGATGGGATTGAGGTTACTATTCATGCTAATCTACAGCTTTATCAATATTGTAAGCATATAGAGGTTGAGTTCCACAATTATAAATATTTTACTATTTTTGAATTTATTGAAAAGAAGAACAAGGAGATAGTTTTCAAATCCACTAAAATCTAATTGTATCAACCCTAGTGATCATGCATCCACTTCAGCTAATCCATTTCCCATAACTCTTGTAAAATAGGTTGCCATAGAATTCGTGGGCATTTACACATACCATCTTAAAAATTACTTCCATGTTGCTAAGTTTTTGAAGTCTCCCAAAATATTTGGTAAACCCAAACCTTCCAAAATCCCTAATAGACCCAACTTGATCTAGCAACAAAAGAAAGAATAATGGAAACCACTGATGGTATTTGTACCTGTTACTTTGACAAAATAGGATCAAGATGCTTTCATTGAAGGAGACTAGTTATATTCTAACGGCATTGCTAAATTTTTTCAAAATCCAAAATATCCTATCCCTAATCACATTATGGACAATTGTGATTATATAGGAAGAGGCCTTGGCTCACAAGTGCAAGAAATCCCAGAACCTTTATCATCTGGTATACCTAATTTGAATCATGGTCTTGGATTTATATTTTATGGGGGTGACCTCATGACTTTTGATAGTGATTCTTCTAAATAAAATAGGGATGAGACTCCTAGTAGTGATTTAGCATCTCAGTATATGCTTTTCAATGAGATTACCGACTTAGATCTATTTGATTCAAATGCCACTATGACCTTAAACCTCATTATTCCATATGACTTTATCATCCCAAACTCCTTGATTGGAACCAGCAAATTTTGATCATACGCATTGATGAAATCTAGAATGAAGAATCAATTATAGAGTATATGGACCTTAGAGATGGATTACCCATTGGTGATCATAAACAAGGCTTTGTTTTTTTATTAGATCCTTCTACCTACTTTGGAGAGTAGGTAAACTTTCTTTGTCATGAAGAACATAAAACGTTGAGGTCTTTAAGTGAAAAACACTTTGAGGCACTCGTTGATTAGGGAAAAAGTAAAGATAAAGGCAATCCCTTGAGTGAAAACCTATTTCAAGAACTCTTGGATGGGAAAGTTTTCTCATCCCCAAAGGATGCTCAAGGTCCATCAAGTCCTACTTTATAGCCAGTAAAAGCATTTCTTCTGAACAAGTCTTTGAATGTCTCACCCTTGACTTTCTTCAGATTTTTGTTAGTTGGTCATTACCTAATTTAAAGGATTTAGATTCATTGCATTATCTAGTTATTTGGGAGGAATAATTATAAATTGTATCAGAATAAGATGATCATGATCACACAATGCCTACTATTCTTGAATATAGTTCTACACTTCTTGAAGAAAACACTACAGAAGTGAACCTAGGAACATATGAGGACCCCAAAATTGTTTACCTTGAATCTTTCCTTACTAAATCAGAATGAGAACACATTATATCCATTTTGATGGATGTTATTGATATTTTTACATTGGCATATTTAGATATGCTAGGCTTAGACCCTCACTTGGTTATGCATTGACTTGTTGTTCATCCAGATGCCAAGCTAGTTGAATACAAATTGAGGAATATGCATCCACACATCACTCTATTAGTAAAGGCCAAAATGGATAAGTTATTAAGAGCAAGCTTCATTAGACCACTTCACTATTCTAACTAGATATCAAACATAGTTCCACTCATCAAAAAACCATAGGGTATACATCTTCATACCAATTTCAGATATATCAACAAAGCATGCCCCAAAGATGATTTTCCTCTGCTCGACATTGACATGATCATCGAGTCTACTAATAGGTATGATATGTTATACCTCATGGATGGATTTTATAGATATAATAAGATCAAGATATCCCAAGAAGATCAACACAAGACTACGTTTACCACTTTGTGGGGAACATTAAATTATCAAGTCATGTCATTTGGATTGAAGAACATTAGAGTCACTTATCAACATGCCATGACTATAATCTTCCATGACATGATGCATGATATTTTTGAGGATTATGTTGATGACATTCTAGAAAAAATAAATAACATGTGTTGGACATCCTAACATTCTATGAAGAATTTTTTAGAGACTTCGTGAATATAAAGTCTGCTTGAATCCTAAGAAGTGTGTCTTTGGAATCACTTCATTAAAATTACTATGTTTCATTATATTAAAAAGAAGGATCAAATTCAACCCTAATAAGGTCAAGTCTATTATTTAAATGCCTCCACCTTCAAATCTTAAACAGCTCTGAAGCCTGTAGGGAAAGATTCAGTCTATTTGTAGGTTCATTTCTCAATTGGTAGATAAGTGCCACCTAGTTACTCATATCTTGAAGAAAGGAGTCACATTTCAATGGTATCAAGAGTGTCAATTAGAATTTTCAAATATCAATACATATTTAACCAACCCACCAGTTTTGAGACTGCCAACACTAGGACAACCACTACTTTTATACATTTCAACAACTAAACATGCACTGGGGGCACTTTTGGCCCAACATGATGATCAAGGTAAAGAACATGTAATTTATTATTTAATCCTCACACCGGTGGATTATGAACACAATTATATTCCTAATGAGAAGGCTTGTTTAGCTATGGTGTTCACATCCTAAAAGTTATGACATTATATGCTGAACAATAAGACCATTTTTATTACAAAGGTGGATCCTTTCAAATTTTTATTATCCAAATCAGCTCTCACAAGATTTATGGAAAAATGGGTCATGATATTAAGTGATTTTTATGTTGAGTATCAAAATTAGAAATCTATTAAGGGGTAGGTTATTGCTAACCAACTTTCAGATGCCCCTACTATAGACACTTAACCACTTAGATTTGACTTTCCAAATGATTCTATTATGGTAGTGGAAGAAGTGCATCATGGACCTGAATAATGGAAACTTTATTTTGATGGTTCTTTCACTTATCATCAATCTAGATCTGGTATTTTTTTTAATTACACTACAAGGGGATTTGATTGCCAAAGCATTCCATATCAATTTTCATTGTACCATATCAATTTTCATTGTACTAATAATATGACCAAGTATGTGGTGCTTTACAGGAATTCAACTTGTCATACAATGGGATATACAACATTTAATGGTCTATAGTGATTCCCAATTGATTATCAATCAGACCACTAATCAGTATCAAACTAGAGATTACAAGCTTGTTTCTTACAAGCACATTGTGGATAATCTCAAGCCTCATTTTAAATTTCTATAGTTTGAACAAGTACCAAGGGCCAAAAATAGATCTATTGATGTAATATAAAAAATTGGGTCTATGATACAGATTGAAATCAGTGCTAAAGAGTATCATTTTCTCATTGAAAATCTTCTTCAGCTTGCACATGTCTTTCCAGACTCAGAAAGGCTATGCACCATTACTGGTTCCAATCCTCCACCTGAACTGCCTTGGTATCAAGATTTTTATAATTATTTCCATGATCATGTTTCTCCACCAAACATATCCAATGACTAATAGAAACTTTTCCTTCAATTCATAACCTATTATACCCTCCTTGGAAGCACATTTTATTGCAAAGGCTATGATGGAATGTTACTTCTTTGTTTATCTTCAAAAGAATCCAAGCTAGCACTTAAGGTGGTTCATAAAGGATTGTGTGGAACCCATACCAATGGTGTATTATTAGCTAAAAATATCCTAATAACATGTTATTATTGGTCAAAACTGGATATAAATGCTTACAATTATGTGAGGAGGTGTGTTCCTTGTCAACAACATGGAAATTTGATACATGCACCTTGCTTACCACTATAGCCAATCTCTACACCATGGTAATTTTCTACTTGGGGCCTCTATCTCATTGAGAAAATAAACCTGACATCTTCAAATGGACATAAACACATTTTGACTATTACTGAGTATTTTACTAAGTGGATTGAGGTCATTCCTCTCAATTACCTCACTGGGAAGCAGATAGCCAAATTCATGCATTACCATATCATCTATCAATATGGAATCTAAGCACACATTATATCTGATAATGGTGGATCCTTTTTAAATAGAGATGTTAAAGACCTTTGTGCAAAATTCAAAATCAATTACAATAAATCCACACCATATGACCTACAAGGCAATGAATAAGCTAAGGTGTTGAACAAAATAATTATAGCAATTTCGAAGAAGATTGTTAATAATGCTATCCATATTTATCACTTGTAAATATTTCTTACCCTTTAGGATTATCAAACCAATTATTGAATCCCTACAAGAGCCACTCCATACTCCCTTATATATGGCATAGAATCTCTCATCCTAATTGAGATCATGTTGCCTTCATTATGAGTTTCTTTCGAGAATATTGAAGATGGTGAAGAATATAGAGTCTCATGATTGCAAGAACTAGAACTCCTTGATGGCAAGCATTTGGCCACCCTAGAAAACTTGAAATATTATTAGAATAGATTGTGGAGAAGCTAAAATAAATTCATTCTTCCTTGGGAGTTTGAGATTGGTGATTTGGTCCTAAAAGAGAACAACAACACAAATGTTAAATGTAATAAAAAGGTAAGTTCCAACCTAATTGTCTTGGACCCTATGTCATCAAGGAAAATTATGGATCAAGGGCATATCAACTGGCTACTTCAAATGGTGAAAAACTTCTAGATCCCATGAACATTATGTATCTTAAGAGGTTCTACACTTGACATCAATTTGAATGATTGTCTACAAGACCCCTTACTTGGGGGTAGCTTGTGCTGAAGATATTTATCCTACCAATATATCCTAGACCATCCCATGTTGGACCATATTCATTTTATTTTAACCTACCCTAGACCATTCTTACGAGAACCATATTATTTTCATGACTTTGGATAGTGAAAACTTTGGACCATTGTGACTTTAAACATATTTCATCCCACTTTGGACCATCCTCTTTTGGACCATATTCATTCTAGACTGTCCTCTTTTGGACCCTATAAATTCTATACCATTCTCTTTAAGAACCACATTCTTTTCATGTCTTGGGACGTTGTAACCTAGACATATTTATCCCTTGACCAATTATGATCCTAATTATGACTCAGGCATAATGAACACATTCAATGCCATTTCTACAAAATAATCATCATGAACAATATTCTACAGCTTCTTCTCCCCATTATAAACAAGTGAAAATTGATACCTCTTCATCTCAAGATCTTTGCCTACTGGAAGTTTCTTTAGGGTTATCTCATGCTACATATTATTTTGTTGTTATTTTTCCATTATTTGGTAGGCATTATTTCCTTAATAGGATCTCACTCTCACTAATTTATGAGCATGTGTCATTACAACTGACTTTAGCTATTAATTGGAGCTTTTAGTCTTGGATGACCATCTCCTTGATTTATTAAGTTCTCTGTTCCATTATTTATATCCATGAGTGCCATTTTGGTTAGATTTAGCTATTAATTGGAGATTTCAATCTTTGACAAGTATCTCCTTTATTCTTTAAGTTCTTTATTCTATTTTTTAAATCCATGAGTGCCATTATAGCTAGCTTTAATTGTTAATTAGAGATTTCAGTCTTGGATGAGCATTTCCTTGATTTGTTAGTTTCCCTATTCCATTTTTTATATCCATGAGTGTCATTGCATCTAGATTTAGTTATTAATTAGAGATTTTAGTCTTAGATGAGCATCTCATTGATTTTTTAAGTTCCCTATTCCATTATGTATATTCATGATGACTGTTGCAAATGGTTTAGCTATTCTTTGAACTCTAACTTATGGACGAGCATATCCTTAGATAGGTAGTTCCCTTGAATAGTTTATGAGTAGTTTTCTTCTGTTACTTATCCCAAAAAATCCTAAAAACTTTATAAAATTGATCGATAAAAGGAACAAAAACATTGTCTTGCATTTTTATACATTCTAATTGTCTCACCAGCTTGTTGTTTTGCAAGCTCATTTTCCCTATTTCCTCTACAATATTAATCACGTCTTATTATCATCACTTTTATTCTATCCCATTTCCTAGGAGAACCATATTTGTCCTAAAGTTCATGTTGGGCCATGCATCTATGGAACTATGTAGGTAGTGCCCACTTATCTTATATATTTGAACTCATCTCAGCCATCCCCTTCTTTTTCTTCTTTTTTTCCTTATTTCTTATATGTTTCTTCCCTATCACATAGGGGCCACTTTGTGTCCTTATTCTTGTTACATTGTGGTAGAAAGTAATGCCTCTACTACACGTGCTTGAATAATTATTTTCAAAATGCACTGACATTATGACTAACCTCTTGTTTGTGTGTGTTTATTTGATTTTTATTGGTTTTTTTTTTGCTTTCTTGTCTCTTCATTTATTCCTTTTTCTTCCTTTGTTGTTTCTTCTTGATCTTTTATTTTATTATTTTGTCTTGTTAATTATTTTGCTTTTTCTAAGAAATTCTTCTTAGTACATATGGAATTTGATTATTCATATCTTGATTTCAGGTTGTTTATTAATTATTCTTGCTTGTTTTTGTACATTATTGTTCCTACTTAAGTCTTGATTACTCATTTCTTGATTTTATGTTGGGTTCATTTATGTCTTATTTTTATTTGTATATACTTTTTGCTTATTTTTGTTTAAATGTAAATAGTTGTAACTTTGATCTTAGTAAGTGCTTATCATTATTCTTAGTTATAAATATTCACATTTGAACTAGATCAATGCAATTTAAATGCCATGTCCTTATAATTTCTTCATACTTATGATACCTAATTTCATTTTGTTATAGCAAGCACTAGGTGCTTTAGATTCAAGTCTCAAAATCAATGCAGCTCTGATGATCATTACTCAATTACACCAATAAAACTAGGTACTGATGATCTTTCACCTAACTCAATGTAAGACATGCATCTCTTGGCATACATTATGAGTCTAATCAAATAGTGGTCAGTTTTCTTCATTCCTCATTCCATTTTTTCCCACTTCTAGGTTAATTACATTGGTTTGAGGTCCATATAGAATATGTAGGTAGTACTTGGATACATGATGTATCTCAAGTTAGTTCATCCACCTTCATTCTTCTTTTCATCTCTTTCATCACTTTGTGCATCCTTGTATGTGTGGTTTCTCATGATTGTTTCAGTCATCAAACCATTGCATCTACATTTGTGCCCACTCATATTTTAATCTATGAATTAGGTTATCTTCCCAAGTTATTATTACCAATTTTCCCTATAGGGGCACAACATTCAGACCAACCATTGAATCAAATCATCCTTAATGGGGAACTAGTAACTATCAGTGATCAAAATCAACCCTACTAGGGAAAAATTACTTTATCAACTGCTCAAATCTGCTCTACTAAAGCACACTATTATTTCCTTTCTTTGGAGAAATGCTCCCCTTTTTCTTCTAATTCTAATCTCTATGGAATATTTTCCCTCATTTTGATAATATTTCAATGTGTAGCTTGTCTCTAGATTGATCATTCTATAAATGCATCATTTTCACCCTAGCTTTGGGCGTGTTCAAAGTGTGTCACTTATATTTCTAGATTGTGTCCTTCCCCTTCTCCCCATCTTTGGGGCCTATTTTATTCCAATTATATTTTGATCACTGAACATCAATGTGTGTAATCATTATATCATTTTGATTTAATGTATCCCATGGGTTAATTTCACTTTCTCTCTTGTCAAGATTCCATCCTTCTCTTTCATCCTGATATGTCCTCTCGAGGGGGCATCATGGGTTATTTCCTTCCAACTTATTATTAGATCTTTTCTCTGAAAATATGCTACTTCAATGAATGTCTCACTACACCTTCTCAAACAAAATAAAAATGTATACATCCAATTCCTAACACCATTATGCTAAAATTATCAATCTTACCTGAAACTTGTGAAAATGCACAAATTGGGTCAAAATCACTTAAACATGATAAATGTTTTGAGATTGTCATTTACAAGTGTCGATTTAGGCTACTATATCCCTAAATGGGGCAATGCATTTTATTTTATTATTAACATTTCTCAAATTATTTCGAGTCAAAATGATGAAATTGCTTTTTGGTGCTCTGGATTGCTCTTTTCTCCAAATTTAGAGGCACATGACATGTGCATGTGTTATTTTATGCAAAAAACATCCTAAATGGGATATTGGTTCTTACACAACTAAAATCACCTTCTAATTACACTCCATTCAAATTATGACCTAGTAATATGACATTCTAACCAATTTGATTAATTGATTGCAACCAATTTCCAAATAATTGCATAAATTTTCATTAATCTTACTTTGGCAAATTAAACCAAATTATGAGCTTAAATAATAATTTAATGGAATTTATTAAATATTTATTTATTATAAATGTATTCTTATTATCTTCATCATCAAATGACATCATCAATGCAGTAGCATCCATAAGCCATAAATGTAACAAATATTAGGTTTATGGCCTCCCATGCCTCTTTAATGCTCATTCCTTCCAAATATTTATGGATATTATTTACATAATTAGATTAATTCATGGCCACATATATTTATCTCAAGATGGATGGTCATGGTTGATCCTGATCAATTTGGAAAATCTATATATAGGAGGGTCAAGATCACTTTGATTAAGCTTCATTTGTGTAAACTTATTATGCAGAATTACCTCCAAAACTCATTTGTGTGTGGTGTTTATTATGCTTATATGATAGATGAATTTATAGGCATAACATTGATTTCATATCATGAGCCTAGTTTAATTAGTGATCAAGATATGGTTTAGT